>JABSNV010000390.1:0-49941 GCA_024085815.1 Flaveria linearis
ACTTGATGAACAAGCCGCGAGTATGCAAAGATCGATTTCAGTGTCTGTTGTTGATTATAATCCAATTCCTTTTACAGGAAGTTTCTAATTGCTCAAATGATCGAAAGCCCTATCTTAATTTTGTGAAATTAAGCTCATAAGACAGAAGTCGACTAAGTTGCAGGTCGCGAAGGAGAAAGGGATCGAATTGAGGTTTTCTGTGTTTTACTGGTGCAATTGAATGCGTAGACAGGTTAGGTTCATTTATAGCGTTGTGTAGGTGCGATTAATCCATTAAAATAGAATTTTAGTGCGATCTTGGTTAATGGGTCGGCCGAAAATTAGGTTCAGTGGGAAACATACCTAATCAACTCGATTATTCAAATTGTAGTGGTCCACTGGTTCGAGATATTCACGCGATTCGATTGGGACCGGTTTTCGTGGTTTATAATGGAGTATTTAGTGGCCTTTGAAGTCGCCGGAGAGCCGCCGGCGGTCGCCGGAGCTTCGCCGAAAATGCGGGGGTTGGGTGGGTGGTTTGGGATTTTTAATAATTTACACAATGGCCCCCTGCACTTTAGATGTTTTATTATTTCATGATTTAAGTTTATAAAACAAGTTTTAGAAATTACAAAACTAACCCCTGGACTTTATTAAATCAATTTATAATTTTATAAATTATTATTAATAACACTATTTTCATTATTATTAATATTATCTTATTAACATTTATTATTTTTAATAATAATAATATTATTATTATTGTTATTATTTTTATTATTATTAACATTATCATTAAATAAAAATATATAAATAAACTATAAATTCACATAAAAATTTTTATTAAATCACGAAAAATTTCGGGTTGTCACATTATCCCCCTGTTAGAGGAATTTTCGTCCCGAAAATTAAGATGTACTGGCAACATCCTTGAAACGGCTAGGATACTTACGCATCACTTCGTCCTCTCGTTCCAAAGTGAACTTAGGACCATGCCGGGAGTTCCACCGAACTCTGCCAATCAGAATTTTCTATGCATAAGTTGTTTAACTTATCGATTCATAATTTCCAGAATATAATCTCGTGGTAAGGTGATGTCTAGAAATCAAGATAAGACCAACAATGATAAGAAAGGTTATCCGTCGGAATTTAAGAATCCCAAACGTCACCATATGAAACGATCTTAACGCATATCTTGTGAATATGTATTTCTCCTTTGACCAACCATCGGTCTAAAGAAATAATAAACTATGCGAAGATCTTGGAATGAGTTCATGACAATGCTCTATAATGCACCAATTGTCATCATGACCATTAAGATAAGAGGCATTTTAAAAAGGAAAGTTAAACAGAAGATCCATAGGATCACGAAGATTAGGTCTTGTCACTTGTGAAGATAAGACACTTGAACACACACCAAGTTACGTCTTTTCCTTTAGACCAAACCCATGTCTACAAGTTACGAAGGTTTATGACCTTTATATTCACATCGCAATGAGGATAATAACGAGTCTTGTTGTTTAAATCCAAATGATTTTTAAGCTTAAGGATTCAAAAGCGATTCAAGAAGTGACTCGAACAATAGGAAACATGCTTTGCAAGGTAGCAATATTTAGGTACGTTTACATACGCAGTTTCAACAAACCATAAGCACAGCTGAGAACATTTGTATGACTAGAAAGTCATGAACATAAGCTGACAATATCTTCAGCAGAGAGATTGTTTAGGAAGGTTACCATCACACAATCACGTTTTAATGATAGCTCAAAATGAAAGTCGATAGATAAGGAATAAATGATTCCATATAGCTAGGTCAAATGAGGATAAAGGGAGATAAATCAATTACGAAGTTAAGTGCTCCAAGCTTAGAATAAAAAATCAACCTAAAACGATTGGGTCTCCTTTCAGGTTCAGGGATCATGCTTTGGTTTTATAGGTTGAACCACCTTCTCCTGACGGACTATCTTGGTTTCCTTCTTTGATAACCAATTCCTACAGTATTAAGTCTATGTCAAAGACATGACCTTCTTGTACTAATTCTACCATTGGTTATTTCTACTAAGTAAAATGATTTCTAAGCAACTAGGGTTAATGCTAAGTTAAAGAATAATTCCAGAAGAATCAAAGCTATTATCAACCCTGGTATCAGATAGATGTGTAGCTATTGATGATAAGGTACATACATGTAACAACACTTAGTCTTGTCAAATGTGGCTTGCTTCAGTCGTAAATGTATGACCGTGTGATGTATTACTTTGACTTATATGACCTTTATTTCCATAATTTAACTGTTCTTACTTCTAGCTATAGTCATTTCCTAATTCTGGTTGTTTCTAACTTGTCCTGGGGTCCTAATCGACCTAGGGCACACTTATGTAATAGTCGGAACTCCAACCTTCTTAATGTCCCGTTTAGCGCATGTTAACCACATAGCTAGGTTCACAACATTGGCATTCTTGTCTACCTTACCGCTAGATTGCTTGTTCGACCCTCCAACTTCTTTCTACTACTCACTAGATTTTCCAGTGTCCTTCCTAATTCTATTTGGTCTAATGTCATAAAGTATGACATCAGCTTTGTCAATTTAGGGAGTTCGTTAGTATAAAGAGCACGACCTAACCCTACTATTGCATGATTTTAGAGTTACCATTCTAACTTTTGCATTTTATTCCTTAGGTAATAGGACTCAATCACTAAGGCTTTAAACTTATCTTAGGTCATTTGCATCGATTGAACTTATCCTGTTTGGACTTATCTTAACTTAGCTTGAACCTGGGTGTTCCACCAGGTTAGTGCCTTGCCCCGTAATGAACACGTGGCATACCTGATTCATCAAATCCATAAAGACAGCTGGTGCGTTGGTCAACCCGAACGGCATGACCAAAACTTACAGTGTTCATATCGAGTTCTAAACAATATTTTCGGTATGTCATCTTCACGAACCCTCAATTGATGATTGCCCGATCGAAGATCGATCTTTGAGGAGTACATTGATCTCTGCAACTGATCGAAGAGAGCATCGATCCTGGGAAGGGGGTATCGGTTCTTAACAGTCAAATTGTTTAATTTCCAATAATCTTGTCAAGTACAGAGTGTTATCCATGTTTTGAGTATCAAGGATATGGTTATTAACGAAGAGTTAATCAACCGGAGTTGTACAAAGGAAATGATTGAGAAGGAATTTACTTGGTCAAGGAGCGATCGAAGGAATCTATGTACAATAATCTAAAATCCGATGAAGTAGTATTATTAGAGTATGTCGCGTCTCTTGTCTACTGATGTCGTATTAGCCGCGTTTTTGTCTTTCAAGACTCAATCCAACAAATTGTGAATAAGGATGCGTATAGCAAATGCGACATCGATAGACGTATGGAATAAAAGTTGGGTTAACAACATAAGTCCTTATTAATCCAAAATATAAGTCAATCAAATAATGATAGGGTGTGATTATCGAGGGTCTTCTCAAAGTACTAATATGTGATGTAATACCCACACGTTCTTAAATAAGTATACCATAGATAGTTTGTAGGACAGGCTATGTACTCATAACCAATAATGAACTTAAAGTATTCACTCAGTTCCTTAGTTACTGACATGCTAAGTGTAGGAATGTCTCTTGGAAGATAAAATTAATGTCATGATTAGAAATATCATGAAGGCTCTAAGTAGGACAGGACTTAAGTAATAGCAAGTGTTAGTAATGTTTGTTACCCTTAACGAGGACTTACTAGAATTATGATCCTAGCACCCTAGGGTATAGATTAGAAACTTGTAATACTCATGATCGTTACTTCTCCCTACGTCCACGTCCTCTTCCAGACATTCTTCAAATTACCAAATATCAACAGCTATCAGTCGTATGAAAATAGACCTTTTGTCTTGAAATGAAAAGGAAAAGAAATTCAAGGATTTAAAGAAACAGACAAGCTAGAGAATCAGTTCGAATCCGTGGGATTAACACAAATGTCATGGTTTGAATTTCGTCCCAATTCAAGGTAAGGGTGAGCATTCCTACAAGTAGAACTGATAGATAGTTAATGGCTATGTTCTATGAAGACCGAGACTTTATTGTTCAAGGTGTAGGAATGATGACTTATACTGACTACAATGTTACCACCCGACCAGATTCACCGGACTTAGCATGCACGACAAATTACAATTACGTGTGCACCCGTAATGGTAACTTGCTTTGCATGATCACCCCGGTTCCTCCTATCAGGTTAACATATCCTGTCAAGTATAGTGGTCATCAATGGTTGAAGTACCAAATATGTATGTATTGTATCAGGGTCGATCAATCAAGGTATACGAAAGGATCAGTAAAGTTTGGGAATCATTGACACGCCAAGGTAATTTGACCCATTTGCCTTAGAGACCTGTGTATTGACCATAGTTTATCACTCATCCCAGAAATCCCCAGGTAAGCATACCAGGTCTCGCAATGAGATATATGCGATATGCTAGCCTTAGCCCGAGGGCCTTTTGCCAGGAAATCCAGAATACAGGTGTCTATGTGTCACACAAGTTCATTTGGTTTATGGAATTCAAAACCTCGATAAGATTTTCATAGATTAGACATAAAGTCTAAGGTTTTGAACCTACGATGATAAGTTAAGTTTAGGAAGACTAGGAACAAGTAACTAACTAACTGTGTGCGGTTATAGTCTAGTGTGTATGCAACCTAGTTCTCTATAACCAATGGCTCTGATACCAATCTGTCACACCCTTAAATTCCGGGTCTGGAATCTATCACGGAGGGGTGTGAACAAACCAGGATCACAGTCAATAGTTACTTGGAACGACTCTATATGCAACGTTTAACATAACAAATCAAAGTTTAAACTTTATAATCATGCGGAAGCGTTTGAACAAATAAAACAAACCCAAAATATAAAGATAAACAAATGTATCATTGTTTAAGCGTTAGGATGCATGCTTGACCCGTGTAGTGCTCCTAACAGCAGTCCAGATTAATGACCTGAGAATAGCATACTAAAAGTCAACACACGGTTGGTGAGTTCAAGAGTTTGCGTTTAAACATAACAGTTTAACAAAAGTGTATATCAATCCAATGGTTGGTAAGTTCAAGAGTTTGAGTTTAATCATAACAGTTTAACAAAAGTGTAATCAACCCAATAGTTGATTAGTTCGAGAGCTTGCGTTTAAACATCCCAGTTTAACAATAGCGTGTATCAACCCAACGGTTGATCAGTTTAAGAGTTTGCAGTTAAACATCCCAGTTTAACAATAGCGTGTATCAACCCAACGGTTGATCAGTTCAAGAGTTCACAGTTAAACATCCCAGTTTAACAACAGCGTATATTTAAGCATGTGCATTGTAATGGCTAGCTAGCCCATTCACAAACGATATTAAATAGTGATTTCGACATTGAAGCTGACTGTGTTATGTTTGCCTCCTGCCACGACGTCTCCATATCGTGACAAATATACATAGGACAAATTGCACCCGGTTGACCTCAAGTCACACAGGTGGGGCTCGTCACACCCAGTAGTACTACCCAACTTTCCCCGCTATCCAATATTAACAATTCGAAAGTGTGAGGACTTTTATAATGATAAACAGCACTATATTAATATCATACACATATTAAATATATAATGAAAACGTTTGTAACATTACCAGTATGCTATCTCCCCCAAAAGAGTTTTAATAAAATGAACTTACCCAAAAGAGATTTAGTAAAATAGTGGGGCCTGAACTCACCTCAGTTCTCGTGTGATGTTGATAAGCTAGTAAATTCCTCCTAAGGAATTATAATTCACATGAGCGAATAGATACAAATTCAAAACCTAAATAAGTTAGATCTTGAACCTGGTGTTCAATTGATCTAGGATTTGGTTCTCGGAATAAACATATAATTAAATCATTTAGTTATTTTGTTTTAATAACTAAAGATTTATATTTCATAAAATTTGATTAGCTTAATAATGATTTTAACATATCATTATATTCTAAATAATTTATAAACATAATTTAATGTGACAACCCGAAAAATTTTTCACGAATTAATAAAAATTTTTATGTGAATTTATGATTTATTTTTATATTTTATTATTATTAATAATAATATTAATAATAATAAAAATAATGATAATAATAATAATAATAATGATATTATTATTCCGAATAATAATAATAATAATAATAATAATAATATATAATAATAATAATGATATTATTATTATTACAAATGATGATAATAATAATAATTATAATAATAATGATATTACTATCAAAAAAATAATGACAATAATAATAATAATAATATTATTATTAAAAATAATAATGTTAATAATGAAAATAATAATAATAGTGAAAGTATTATTATTTACAAAATTAGTTTAATTGATTTAATAAAGTATAGGGGCTGTTGTGTAAATTTTAAAACATGTTTTATAAACTTAAAACACAAAATGATAATATGTGAAACCTCAGGGACTATTCTGTAATTTCCGAAAACCCAACCCCCCTCCCGTCGACCACTGTTCCGGCGACATCCCCGGCGACGCTCCGGCGACTCCTAAACATCCAATTACTCGGTTTTGATCAAATGATTGTTCCCGACACTCCCATATGGACGATGCGAACCAAAACCCCACAATAATTTGAGAATCAAGTCGATAGTGCGATTTAAACCGCCCGTGATCATTGTCGGCTCCTTTACAACTCCGAATCGCACAAAAATCTCAATAATAATCGAATTAACCTCACCTACTCAATGCTATAAATACTAGTAATCGGTATACACTTCTAATCACACCTGAAACAAACACCTTCATCGAATTTGATCCTCTTCTTTCTCCGCGACCTGCAACTAGTCGAACATCATCATCAAAGCCCAAACCTCGAAATTTCCAGAGGGCTTTTGATCATTGGTGTCATTTCAAACTTCCTGTGAAGTTAATTTCATTATCATCAACGTTTGATCCTCGTTTGAATTCCACATTGGGCCGACCTGTTCTTCGATCATTCTTAACGATTTGAACATCAAAACAGGTAATTGATTACATCATTGTGTTCGTTTAATCATGGGGAACAAAAGCCCCATGAATTTGTGCATTAACAGAATCAAATCGAACTTCAATTTGAATCAAATTGATTCTAGGGTTCTTGAATTTGGGGATGAACATTCGGGTGTGTTTAAAACTATTTGGGCGGGGTTTGTTCGCTGATGAGCCTTTGGCTCAGTGGTTTGTGCGCGGGTGTGTTGAGGGGGAGGTCACGGGTTCGAACCGTGCACCTCCCAACCTTTTTATTTATTTATTTTATTTAGTTATTTACCCTTTAAAAATAAATAAAAGTTATTAAAAATACATAAAAATCACCAAAAATTATAAAACTGATTTTTAAGAACTTCTTTATTTTAAATTAATTTTCTGTAAATTATTTAATTAAAAATACTTCAAATAAAATTTATACAATGTTATTCAAAAAAAAATAATATAATTAAATATTTTTAGACTTTAATTAATGATTTAAGGTATTAATTCATTAATTAGACACCATATTATTTTTAATTAATGATAAATCCTAATAATTGTATAAAAATAATTATTTAGAAACTTTAATTATTTATGTAAATAGTTATAAATTATTATCCATATAAAAAGAAATGGATTTTTAATAATAACTAAATCATCAAAAATTATTTGTGGATGTTATCTTAATTATTGAATTAATCTTGATGATATAAATATAAAATAGATTTTTATAAACTTAAACATTTATATAATCTTATAAAATTAAATATAAATTTATATGATTAAATGACGACTAAATTAGAATATAATGAAATGTTAAAATCATTATTAAACTAATTAAATTATATAAATCACTAAATGATTTAATGTTTATAACAAATCTCCGAAAACCAAATCCTAGATCAATTGAACACTAGGTTCAGGATCTAACTTATTTAGGTTATGGATTTGTATATATATACTTATGTGAATATTAATTCCATAGGAGGAATTTACTAGCTTGTCAACACTACCCAACGACCGAGGTGAGTTCATAACTATTCCCCTTTTTAAACATTTAAATATTTTGGGGCTGGAATACATGTTGTAATTGAAATTACAAATTATTTTTGTGTATTATGTTAAATAATAATTTGATCACATTTATGATTACATATGGTTATTATGAAAATCCTTCTCTGTAAACTGGACTATAAATAAGCAGGGATCTTTTGGATAGTACTATCGGGGAGTGACTTACCCCCACAAAGGTATGGACATGTGATCCATATCAGATGCACAAAGATCTTGATGTCATTCGGGATGACTGTTTCTGTAGTGAGAAGGCAGATGTGCACTTTATATAGTTTGCATTATAGTTCCATTTACAACCCATATGAGGATAAATGTAAAGGAGGATTTGCTCCCTCTGATTTGAAATTATTATGAAAATATAATATACACATAAAAGGATAATAAACTAAGTGACATGGACAAATTCAATGTGAAGGATTTGTTGGGCTTGTACTTAGTAGGTATGTGGGATAGCGGGTTCACCTTATTAAAAAGGGTTCCGACGGGCTATTCATATATCGGTGAGTAAATTAAACTCACACTTTTTCTATAAATCCTATTTGATGATAATTGATGATTTATCACTATGTTTTACTTACCTGTGAACTCACCAACCCTGTGTTGACACTTGATTTACATGTATTCTCAGGTATCTACTAGGAGCTTATGGACGTGCACGTAGGATCATATAAGAGCTCAAGATACCTATTGAATTATTAATTGAATTATGATTAAGACATGTTGTCAAGAAAACAGTCTATCTTTATTTCCGCTGCTCTGATTATTAATAAAATGTTTATCTAAAACTTATCATATAGATAACTGCATCTCATGTGTAACTACTGTGTTCGATCCTGTTTGTTCACCCCTCCGTGATAGATTCCAGACCCGGAATTTGAGGGTGTGACAGATTGGTATCAGAGCCATTGGTTATACTGAGTTAGGAATTGCATCTAGCCTATAGCCACACACAATAGTTGCACAAAGTAAATTGCCTTAGTTAGAGATTGACTAAGATTAAGAAGTTATATGCTTAAACTTAGATAGTTGTTTTCCTAAACATGACTTTGACTCTTTGACTCATTCCTAAACTTATTCTCAACGACACTTGGGATCTACACTTATCATCGTGCCTAAATCAAATGGTTTTCAAATCTCGTCAAAGTCCGTGTCACATGACCGAGAACATGCAATGCTGGAAGAGTGGGATACCTGTATCTTAAGGTGTTCTGTCTAGGCAAGGTATTCATACAACTTGATTACCTCACCTGGGAACCCTCGAGATGAGTATTCGCTTATAGGTACGCATGTCCTCGTTAAGGTTGTGGTGGACACAAATACTTTGATAAGTCAACGTATTCGCTTTGGTTTGCGAACCGAACGTTTACACTCCTAACCTCTCATTGTTATTCTAAACAATCTCATTAATGATTCTATTATTTTGAAAAGTTTTAGAAACCAATTACCCGTTTTTCATAAAGGTTTCTTCTTTCCATATTATTCAGCATGTCTTCTCGTCAAATCCGTTCACGGTCTAGAAACTCTGGCTGTAAGATTTCTGCTATTGTAGCACGTGAAGTTACTGCGATCATACACAAGTCTTTAAGGCAAATAGGTCAAATTACCTTGATATGTTCCATTTGGTAATCTAAGCTACCTTGTCCTAACCTAAAGCGAGACTTGTTTCCTTAGTACTCGTGCCTTGCCGAATTTAATCGAAAAACCCAGTTTTCTTAAATTCCCATCTACCCTACAGTAATTGTCCATACTTTGAATATTTGATATAAAATGCATCTATTGAATATGTCAAAGTGTGAATTCTCACCAAACAATTTCATGATAGATGGACGCACCAGCGGGCAGAGGCAGAGGTAGAGGACGCGCCAGAAGAACTGTCCCAATAGGGATGACTCCTGAAGAAATACAAGCCTTGGTCAATCAAGGTGTTGCTGCAGCCCTAGCCACTCAGGCTGCTCAGAATGGTCATCACTATTCGTATAAAAAGTTCCTAGACTGCAAGCCAGATATCTTCACTGGGGCAGAAGGGGCCATTGGGCTCATAAGGTGGTTCGAGAAATGTGAATCCATCTTCGCTATATCTGAATGTCCCGATGAGAGTAGGACCAAGTATGCCTCCGGAGCCTTGAGTGGAGCTGCACTCTCGTTCTGGAAGACAGAAGTTTCAAGACTTACTCTCTCCCTAGCCAATGCTATGGATTGGGAGGAATTCAAACAGCTGATGATGGAAGAATTCTGCCCGAGAGAAGAAGTACAAAGGTTTGAAACCGAATGCTGGAACCACAAAATGGTGGGATCTGAAATTGAAAAGTATACCACCGAAAATCATGAGTACGCAACTTTGTGTCCTCATATGATGGAGCCTGCTCACAGAAGAATTGAAGGCTACATCCGTGGACTGTCTCCGGTCATTCAATCTATGGTCACTTCCTCCAACCCAACTTCAATCCAACAGGCCATTAGGTTAGCTCACAAGCTGACTAATGAGGCTGTGGCTCAGGGGAAGTTACCACCAAGAAACAAGGGTAAGGGTGTCGCTGCTGAAAGCTCGGGGAAGAGAAAGTTTGAAGATGCTAAAGATGGTGAGAGTCAAGGTACAAGCAAGAAGCAAGATCAGAAAAAGCACCAAGACAATCAGGGCATTCCGCCTAGATGTCAGAGGTGTGGCAAGCGTCATCATGGCAAGTGTACCGCAATCATCTGCTACAAATGCAACAAGAGGGGGCACATTGCTCCTGAATGTAGAACCAAGACTCAAGACCAAGGAAAGAAGGATGGTAATCAGCAGAATGGTGGAAAGAAGGAAGTTATTTGTTTCAGATGTGGAGAAAAGGGCCATATTGCTAAAGATTGCACTGGGGAAAAGAAAGATACAGCCAAGGGCAGAGCCTTCGTGATTGGCAAAGGTGAGGCTCTAAAAGACCCTAACGTTATTATGGGAAAATTTTTGGTGAATAATGTTTATGCCATAGTATTATTTGACACGGGAGCTGATAGAAGCTTCGTATCTGATACTTTCTATAAGCACTTGAATGTAAACCCTGTACCCCTAGATGAACCATATGTTGTAGAAGTAGCAAATGGTAAATCCTTGACCGCATCACAAATCCTGAAAAATTGTACACTAGATTTATCAGGTCATATCCTACCAATAGACCTCATGCCCATTACTTTGGGAAGCTTCGATGTGGTAGTTGGTATGGATTGGCTATCCAAAAACTCTGCAGAAATTATCTGTAAAGACAAAATGATTCGTATCCCCCTACCAAATGATGAAGTCCTGTGTGTGGAGGGAGATAAGACTGGTGTCGTGATGGGAGTTATTTCTTACTTGAAGGCTCAAAAGTGTCTTCGAAAAGGACATACTGCTATCCTAGCCTTAGTCACTGACAAAGAGAAGAAGGAAAGAAAGATTGAAGATGTACCCGTCGTCAGGGAATTTCCTGAAGTGTTTCCTGATGAACTGCCTGGATTGCCCCCTAAAAGAGAGGTTGAGTTTTCAATCGAGTTAGTACCTGGAGCTACACCTATAGCTCGGGCACCATACCGTCTCGCACCTTCTGAATTAAAAGAACTATCTGACCAGCTTAGGGAACTCCTTGATAAAGGATTCATCCGACCTAGCTCGTCACCATGGGGAGCACCAGTGTTATTTGTGAAGAAGAAAGACGGGACCTTCCGGATGTGCATCGACTATCGAGAACTGAACAAAGTGACGATCAAGAACCGTTATCCCTTGCCACGTATTGACGACTTATTTGACCAACTGCAAGGTTCAAGCATTTACTCCAAGATAGATCTTAGAAGCGGTTATCATCAGCTGAGAGTCAGAGATGAAGATATTGTGAAGACGGCTTTCAGAACTCGATACGGTCACTTTGAGTTCACAGTCATGCCATTTGGGCTAACAAATGCACCTGTTGTATTCATGGATCTCATGAATCGTGTATGCAAGCCTTATCTAGACAAGTTTGTCATTGTCTTCATTGATGACATCTTGATCTATTCCAAAAATGAGCAGGAGCATGAAGAACATCTGAGATTGATCCTTGAACTACTAAAGAGAGAGGAGCTTTATGCTAAGTTCTCGAAATGTGATTTCTGGCTTAAAGAAGTTCAATTCCTTGGTCATGTGATCGATGCTAAAGGAATTCATGTAGACCCAGCTAAAATTGAATCCATCAAAAGTTGGCCTACACCTTCTAATCCAACGGAAATTAGACAATTTCTGGGACTAGCCGGCTATTACAGGAGATTTATCGAGGGATTCTCCAAGATAGCTCAACCAATGACTATGCTTACCCAAAAGGGGGTAGCATATCATTGGGGATTCAAGCAAGAGGCTGCTTTCCAAACACTGAAACAGAAGTTGTGCAGTGCACCTATTTTGTCCCTACCCGACGGTATTGAAGACTTTGTAGTCTACTGTGATGCTTCTGTTCAGGGACTGGGATGTGTTTTGATGCAGCGAGACAAAGTCATAGCCTATGCCTCAAGACAGTTAAAGGCTCATGAGAAGAACTATGCAACTCATGATCTAGAACTGGGAGCTGTTGTGTTTGCTCTTAAATTATGGAGACATTACTTGTACGGTACTAAGTGCACTATTTATACCGATCACAAGAGTCTTCAACACCTGTATAATCAAAAGGAGCTGAACATGAGGCAGAGGAGGTGGCTTGAACTACTAAACGATTATGATTGTGCCATCAAGTACCATCCTGGTAAAGCAAATATTGTGGCTGATGCTTTGAGTAGGAAAGAACATGTGAAACCTCGTAGAGTGCGAGCTCTACAACTTACCATTCAAAGCAACCTGCCGGCACAAATCTTGAATGCTCAGACTGAAGCCCTGAAAGAAGAGAACATTAAAAATGAAAACCTTCGAGGGCTAGACCAACAGTTTGAAGTTCATTCGGATGGGATACGCTTTATAGCAGGAAGGATTTGGGTACCCCTATACGGGAATCTGAGGAGCCTGATCATGGATGAAGCCCACAAGTCTAGATACTCTATCCACCCAGGTGCAGATAAGATGTATTACGACTTGAAGCTTGTTTACTGGTGGCCAAGAATGAAGGCAGATATTGCAACCTATGTCTCCAAGTGCTTGACTTGTTCTAAAGTCAAGGTCGAATATCAAAAGCCTTCAGGAATGTTGACCCAACCAGAAATTCCCGTGTGGAAGTGGGAAATGATAACCATGGATTTTGTCACTGGTTTACCCAAATCTCAGACGGGCAATGACACCATTTGGGTTATCGTTGACCGTCTCACCAAATCCGCTCATTTCATACCCATCCGTGAGAAAGACAAGATGGAGAAGCTTGCAAGGGTGTACATCAAAGAAATTATCTCTAGACACGGAGTGCCAGTGTCTATTATCTCTGATCGTGATGCACGGTTTACATCAATCTTCTGGGGAAAACTTCAGAAAGCTCTAGGCACTCGCCTAGATATGAGCACAGCCTATCACCCTCAAACTGATGGTCAAAGTGAAAGAACCATACAGACTCTTGAGGATATGCTTAGGGCTTGTGTTATTGACTTTGGAAAGAACTGGGAAGGTCATTTACCTTTGGTAGAGTTCTCATATAACAACAGCTATCATTCGAGCATCAAGGCGGCACCATTCGAGGCCTTATATGGACGTAAATGTAGATCACCGCTTTGCTGGGCAGAAGTTGGAGATAGTCAACTTACTGGCCCAGAGTTGATCTTTGAAACTCATGAGAAAATTGTCCAGATAAGAGAACGCATGGCTGCTGCCAGGGATCGTCAGAAAAGCTATGCTGATAAACGCCGCAAGCCACTGGAATTTCAGGAAGGAGATAAAGTTTTGCTAAAGGTATCTCCCTGGAAGGGAGTTATACGCTTTGGGAAACGGGGGAAATTGAACCCTCGCTATGTGGGACCTTTTGAAATTGTCAGAAGGATCGGCCCAGTAGCCTATGAATTAAATCTACCTGCTGAACTTGGTGGTGTGCATAATGTGTTTCACGTATCTAATCTAAGGAAGTGTTTATCCGATGAATCACTTGTGGTGCCTATAGAGGAACTGCAAGTAGATGAGAAACTCAGGTTTATCGAGGAACCAGTTGAAATCATGGATAAAGAAGTGAAACAACTAAAGCATAGCAAGATTCCGATTGTCAGAGTTCGGTGGAACTCCCGGCGTGGTCCTGAGTTCACTTGGGAACGAGAGGACGAAATGAGGCGCAAGTATCCTAACCTGTTCAAGAATGTTGCCAGTACTTCTTAATTTTCGGGACGAAAATTCCTCTAACAGGGGGATGATGTGACAACCCGAAAAATTTTTCACGAATTAATAAAAATTTTTATGTGAATTTATGATTTATTTTTATATTTTATTATTATTAATAATAATATAATAATAAAAATAATGATAATATAATAATAATAATATATTATTCCGAATAATGATAATATATAATAATAATAATAATAATAATAATAATAATGATATTATTATTATTACAAATGATGATAATAATAATAATTATAATAATAATGATATTACTATCAAAAAAAATAATGACAATAATAATAATAATAATTATTATTAAGAATAATAATGTTAATAATGAAAATAATAATAATAGTGAAAGTATTATTATTTACAAAATTAGTTAATTGATTTAATAAAGTATAGGGGCTGTTGTGTAAATTTTAAAACATGTTTTATAAACTTAAAACACAAAATGATAATATGTGAAACCTCAGGGACTATTCTGTAATTTCCGAAAACCCAACCCCCCTCCCGTCGACCACTGTTCCGGCGACATCCCCGGCGACGCTCCGGCGACTCCTAAACATCCAATTTACTCGGTTTTTGATCAAATGATTGTTCCCGACACTCCCATATGGACGATGCGAACCAAAACCCCACAATAATTTGAGAATCAAGTCGATAGTGCGATTTAAACCGCCCGTGATCATTGTCGGCTCCTTTACAACTCCGAATCGCACAAAAATCTCAATAATAATCGAATTAACCTCACCTACTCAATGCTATAAATACTAGTAATCGGTATACACTTCTAATCACACCTGAAACAAACACCTTCATCGAATTTGATCCTCTTCTTTCTCCGCGACCTGCAACTAGTCGAACATCATCATCAAAGCCCCAAACCTCGAAATTTCCAGAGGGCTTTTGATCATTGGTGTCATTTCAAACTTCCTGTGAAGTTAATTTCATTATCATCAACGTTTGATCCTCGTTTGAATTCCACATTGGGCCGACCTGTTCTTCGATCATTCTTAACGATTTGAACATCAAAACAGGTAATTGATTACATCATTGTGTTCGTTTAATCATGGGGAACAAAAGCCCCATGAATTTGTGCATTAACAGAATCAAATCGAACTTCAATTTGAATCAAATTGATTCTAGGGTTCTTGAATTTGGGGATGAACATTCGGGTGTGTTTAAAACTATTTGGGGCGGGGTTTGTTCGCTGATGAGCCTTTGGCTCAGTGGTTTGTGCGCGGGTGTGTTGAGGGGGAGGTCACGGGTTCGAACCGTGCACCTCCCAACCTTTTTATTTTATTTATTTTATTTAGTTATTTACCCTTTAAAAATAAATAAAAGTTATTAAAAATACATAAAAATCACCAAAAATTATAAAACTGATTTTTAAGAACTTCTTTATTTTAAATTAATTTTCTGTAAATTATTTAATTAAAAATACTTCAAATAAAATTTATACAATGTTATTCAAAAAAAAAAAATAATATAATTAAATATTTTTAGACTTTAATTAATGATTTAAGGTATTAATTCATTAATTAGACACCATATTATTTTTAATTAATGATAAATCCTAATAATTGTATAAAAATAATTATTTAGAAACTTTAATTATTTATGTAAATAGTTATAAATTATTATCCATATAAAAAGAAATGGATTTTTAATAATAACTAAATCATCAAAAATTATTTGTGGATGTTATCTTAATTATTGAATTAATCTTGATGATATAAATATAAAATAGATTTTTATAAACTTAAACATTTATATAATCTTATAAAATTAAATATAAATTTATATGATTAAATGACGACTAAATTAGAATATAATGAAATGTTAAAATCATTATTAAACTAATTAAATTATATAAATCACTAAATGATTTAATGTTTATAACAAATCTCCGAAAACCAAATCCTAGATCAATTGAACACCAGGTTCAGGATCTAACTTATTTAGGTTATGGATTTGTATATATATACTTATGTGAATATTAATTCCATAGGAGGAATTTACTAGCTTGTCAACACTACCCAACGACCGAGGTGAGTTCATAACTATTCCCCTTTTTAAACATTTAAATATTTTGGGGCTGGAATACATGTTGTAATTGAAATTACAAATTATTTTTGTGTATTATGTTAAATAATAATTTGATCACATTTATGATTACATATGGTTATTATGAAAATCCTTCTCTGTAAACTGGACTATAAATAAGCAGGGATCTTTTGGATAGTACTATCGGGGAGTGACTTACCCCCACAAAGGTATGGACATGTGATCCATATCAGATGCACAAAGATCTTGATGTCATTCGGGATGACTGTTTCTGTAGTGAGAAGGCAGATGTGCACTTTATATAGTTTGCATTATAGTTCCATTTACAACCCATATGAGGATAAATGTAAAGGAGGATTTGCTCCCTCTGATTTGAAATTATTATGAAAATATAATATACACATAAAAGGATAATAAACTAAGTGACATGGACAAATTCAATGTGAAGGATTTGTTGGGCTTGTACTTAGTAGGTATGTGGGATAGCGGGTTCACCTTATTAAAAAGGGTTCCGACGGGCTATTCATATATCGGTGAGTAAATTAAACTCACACTTTTTCTATAAATCCTATTTGATGATAATTGATGATTTATCACTATGTTTTACTTACCTGTGAACTCACCAACCCTGTGTTGACACTTGATTTACATGTATTCTCAGGTATCTACTAGGAGCTTATGGACGTGCACGTAGGATCATATAAGAGCTCAAGATACCTATTGAATTATTAATTGAATTATGATTAAGACATGTTGTCAAGAAAACAGTCTATCTTTTATTTCCGCTGCTCTGATTATTAATAAAATGTTTATCTAAAACTTATCATATAGATAACTGCATCTCATGTGTAACTACTGTGTTCGATCCTGTTTGTTCACCCCTCCGTGATAGATTCCAGACCCGGAATTTGAGGGTGTGACATTTAATTATGTAGATTTATATTTAATTTTGTAAGATTTTATAAATATTTATAAAATCAAATTTTGCATTTATATTATCAGGATAATCCATAAATTATATAATGTCCTTTAATAATTTAATTATTATAAAATAAATCCATTTTTATAAAGATAACAATTTGAAATAATTATTTACATAAATAAATAAATAAGGTTTAAAGAAATAAATTTCCAGAAATTAACTATATACTTTCTAAAATTACCAAAGTTTGTAAAAATTATTTTTATAATTTTTCAGAATTTTTTTATATTTTTATAGGGCTCAAAAAGGCTTTAAAAAATATGTGTTGGGGGCAGGGTTCGAACCCCTGACCTCCTGTTCTCAAGCACAACACACCAACCAGTAAACCAAGGCACAAGGCCGCGGTAATACTCCGTTTCTAATTCTTTTAAGCACAACCAAAATCAATCCCTAAATCAATAAGAACCCTAATTCGATTGATTTGCAATTGAACCACCGATTGATGTTGTTAATCAAATTAAGTTTAGGGCTATGATTTATCAAGTAAAACCGAACGTATGGGTGTAATCAATTACCTGTTTTGAAGTTCGATCGATGATGAACACTTGATGAACAAGCCGCGAGTATGCAAAGATCGATTTCAGTGTCTGTTGTTGATTATAATCCAATTCCTTTTACAGGAAGTTTCTAATTGCTCAAATGATCGAAAGCCCTATCTTAATTTTGTGAAATTAAGCTCATAAGATAGAAGTCGACTAAGTTGCAGGTCGCGAAGGAGAAAGGGATCGAATTGAGGTTTCTGTGTGTTTACTGGTGCAATTGAATGCGTAGACAGGTTAGGTTCATTTATAGCGTTGTGTAGGTGCGATTAATTCCATTAAAAATAGAATTTTAGTGCGATCTTGGTTAATAGGTCGGCCGAAAATTAGGTTCAGTGGGAAACATACCTAATCAACTCGATTATTCTAATTGTAGTGGTCCACTGGTTCGAGATATTCACGCGATTCGATTGGGACCGGTTTCGTGGTTTATAATGGAGTATTTAGTGGCCTTTGAAGTCGCCGGAGAGCCGCCGGCGGTCGGCCGGAGCTTCGCCGAAAATGCGGGGGTTGGGCGGGTGGTTTGGGATTTTTAATAATTTACACAATGGCCCCTGCACTTTAGATGTTTTATTATTTCATGATTTAAGTTTATAAAACAAGTTTTAGAAATTACAAAACTAACCCCTGGACTTTATTAAATCAATTTAATAATTTTATAAATTATTATTAATAACAATATTTTCATTATTATTAATATTATCATTATTAACATTATTATTTTTAATATTATTATTATTATTATTATTATTGTTATTATTTTTATTATTATTAACATTATCATTAAATAAAAATATATAAATAAACTATAAATTCACATAAAAATTTTTATTAAATCACGAAAAATTTTCGGGTTGTCACATCAAAGAACATAATCAAACCTTGATCTTGTAGCAATGAAACCGTCAAACAATAAAATTTCAAAATTCATAAAAGTTGTTAGGGTTAAGATTGCTTATAGCAAAATACATACCTTGGTTGCGATGTTGATTGAAATAGAACAAGTTTAGATAACAGATGGAGAAATTAAACATGGTTTTGATTAAGCACTTTGATGTTAAGCTCTACTTGGATGATGACGATGGTTGTGATGATGATGATGAATGGTTGGAAAAACAAGATCTGTATATGAATTGAGATTTGGTTTGAATTGAGTTTTGATATGTGTATATTGATTTAAAAAGAAACTAAAAGATTTAAATTAATATAAATAATTACCAAAAATAATAGTGTGTCAATTTACAACTAACCCTTTTAACAATAAAAGTAAAAAAATATATTAGAAATTATATGATCGGTGAAAATTGGTTTTCATGGTTTTCTCTTAAAATTGTGGTTTTTATTTGATCCATCCCCTATATATATATATATATACACACACACACACACAGAGAGTGACACACACACACACATGGACTTCAGCATCTTCAACATCTTGACACCACCGTCGTCGCCGCCCCCTCCTACGTACCACCGTCGCCGCCCCCCGCCTGCACACCATCCTCGATTCCCAACAAGTAAAACCCCTTACCAACCCAGATCCACACCAACACCATTGTCCTCTATTTCGATGGGGTCGTGATTGCAGGTGGGCGACGAATCAAACACCATCCAAACCACCACAATCAATCGGAAGCTGCTTGGGACGGTGCAAGTCGTGATTGAAGGTGCAAGAAGAAGCTAACGGCCGAGCCACCACAATCAACCGGAAGCTACTTGGAACGGTGCAGGTCATGATTGCAGGTTGTGATTGCAGGTGCAGGAGGATGCTAAAGGAGGAGGAGGGTGGTGATGGTAGGGGGGCCGAAAGAGGAAAAGGGTAATCAACGAGGTAGATGTTTGGGACGGTGGTTGTCTCCGGCGGAGGAGGACGATGATGATGGATGTCGCGTCGTGGTGGTTGTGTGCCGGCGGTGGTGGTGCGTCGCTAGCGGTTGTGCGTCTCCGGTGAGGTGCACTAGTAGTGGGGGGTTGTGATATTAATTGAATAAATATATAATTCGTTAATTAAAAGAAAGTGGGACCCGTATAATTTAATTTATATTTTATATATTTTGTCTTTTAACTAAGAGGCAAATAAGTCTTTTCACCTTCACTTAACCGAGAAAGTTAACAGAAGTTAGTGTTAATGACCAATTGTGTTACGGTTTAGTAAACAATAAGGATCAAATTCGTAATTTCTCAAAAGTTGAAACCAATATTGCTAAGGTGACACATGACACAAGCAATTAATGTTAAGTTCATAATTTAGGTTAAGATCTTAACAAACTAAAACACCAAGAAACACATAATCTATTGTATATATGGTGGCTTGTGGTTAAAATGTTATAAAACCAATGCCACCTCATCCTAACCGGCTATAGGTTAGTTTTCATCAAACGGTAATCAAATCAAAGTTTTTAAACTAAAGGTAAAAGAAATAGTTCATTAGATATAAAAAAAACAGTTTAGTAAATAGCTTATTACGTTTTGGTACCATTTACATATATACATGGTTTTGGGATTTAATAATTTATTTTAAAGTTACATATTATATATATATCTCATTTAGTAACGTCGGTGGCCAATGCCACTGATCATTATTTACAATTTCGTTTATGTCAAATAGAAGTGGTTCTAGAATTATCATCAAGGCTTTGGTCTACTAGTATGTATTCCTCACCTTTTGGTTGCGCAATCTTGGTTCGATACCGACAAATATCAACTTTTTTTTATTCACTTTTGTTGTCACCTCACACATTTTCACGTGTCACTTTGCTATGAATGGTCTATTTTCATGTGCATGTCCATGGTCCATTTCTAATTTATATTTAAAAAACAATAAATCGGTTTGTAACACAATTATTTTTTCATCCCCTCCAAGTTTCAATCTTTACACTTTCACCCTTTAATACTTTTTAAAAACTTTATAAGATGTCACATTAACCCGGTCAAGTTTCTATAATTTCAGGTTCGCATCTGTACGATTTTACTTTAAAAATTAATTTCTGCTCATATTTTTGTGTACGTGTCAGTATATATTCGAGTCCGTCTACATTTGGACATAATCGGAAACAACTCGGGCCGAAGTATAAATGTTTATGTGCTTACTTTTATACATGTTTCAGGATGGCCTACGTGTCGACATACATCTATGTTTTATTATATTCTGAAATGAGTTTGGTCATATAGAAAACGTTACGTGCTTATTTTTACATACGTTTTGAGTTGGTCTATTTTTCAACATAAGTTTTGTTTGGAAACACGTCGAGTCAAATATAATATGTTTTTATTTACTCTACGTGTATACGTAAATATTGATCAAAATTGAGTGAGGACAAATGTAAGTCTATATTTTGACATAAATTTGGTTTGGATTCGGGTCAAATATATATTTTTATTAAACGGTATAACTTTGAGGCTTATTAACGTAAAATTAGTTTGAAAATGAGTCGAGTCGATTGTGGTCTATATTTCAACACGCCGTGTACAATGCCCGACGCAACGCGCGGTCGGGTGAAAAAATTAGTTTACACCAAAAGATAATTTATATACATTTACAACTATTGGAGCAGTGAAACAACCAAGTCGATATCCGGACCAGAACTAAAACCCTTGGTCACATTTCTTCACGTGTTAACTTGTATCTTTATATGTTTTTTAACGACAAACCTACTCCTGAATTATACCACTGTAAAGTACGCAATATCATGTTTGAACCCGATAAACTGAATTACTCTAAAGAGACACTAAATCTTATCACTAGACTACAACTCAAGTTGCAATTTTGTATGCTTTTTAAGTGTTCAAATATGTACAGAGTGTGTATAATGGATTAAGGTTATCTTCAAATGGTCTTTAAATAAATGGGTCACCATGATAAAATTGGCTAAAGAAAAAGTTTTTTAAAAAAAGAAAGGAACAAAAGAAAAGAAAAATGAGTTTCTAAGTATATAGTTCTTGGAATCCTAATTAACAAATTAGTTATTTAACAATTAACACATTAGTTTACATATTCATAAACATGAATCAATCGCGTTTTACTTTGTGTTTTTCCAAAAATAGTGTTTAGATTAGTGTCTTTAAACTGTTTATTAGATAGTTATGACTCAAAGTCATAAGAATCTAATTATTTAGACTCATAACGAAAATTTCTTGCTAGTGTCAAGAAAACACAATTATTTAAGAGTAAAGTTACTTATTTACCTTTATTAATCTTAGACCATTTTATTATCATACAAGACATCTCTCACTTCCTTTTCATAGAGTTGTTTTTAATTGGTCGCTTTATTTATTAGTCCTTTGTATAGTTTTAATTTTTCGTATTATTATTCGACCTTTACACTCCATCTTTTTCTATTTTTTTGTTGTTGCTGATGCTGCCCCAAGAAATGTGATTAGGTTGTTTGGATCATGGTTGTGGTGGTAGTGGTTGTTGCAAGTAGTCTTGTATAATTGAAGTTGGGTATTGCTCTTTGAACTTCGGTTTGGTTTTGTGCTTGTTTCTATTTGCGTACACTAAAAAACCAGCATTCTTATACATTCAACATGCTGTGTTTTTAAGTTGTTGGGCTTTTTCACAGACTTGTTGTGTCTTTATTGTTGTAGATGAAGTCCCCTACAAGAGGTGGCAAATAGGACAGGTCGGCTAACATATCAAACACACCTCTTATGGTTGTTTGACATGACAATCTTGTATTGAGCTATTAAGAGATCTGACTAAATAAGAGGTAGTCTCTGAATTGTTAAATATGTTTTTAGATTCACCAGCGGGGGATAGTGGGGCCTGGGGGCCTCTTTTTTTCGTCGGTAGTGTTTGTATTTTTAGTCCGCTAGTGTAATTTTTTATATAAATATCGAGTTCACCCCCCTAAAAAAATAATTTCGCCCCCGCCTCCCTATGGGAATGTTCAAGCTCCGCCACTGTTTAGATCTTACCCTTTAAAGGCTTTATGAATCATTAAGAGATAACTTTTAAATGAAACAAACATACTCTACATCTAAATGATTCATATGTAGTGTATTAACGGAATCATTAAGAGACTATCATACAGCCCCTTAGCGTGTATTGAAACAAGTACACTTGACGACTTGACGTGCAAATACCTTTTGCTCACATAAAATATTAGTAAATAGCCAATGCACCTAATATGATTACAAAAATTATATTATCACTAATAATAATGAATAAAACGAGATATGCAAGGCTATAGCCTAGACCACTTTTAAACCGTTCAATCTGACCAACCTATTTGTGGCATCACATTTTTGGCTTACCTTTTTTATATAAAACATTTAAGAGAAACATAACTTAAATCTACCCCATGGTCAAAATCACCACATTTGATCATCACATATCATAATACTTTGTACAGTGCTTAGGTAACATGAGGCGCCCAGGTTCTACACATTGACGCCATCAACACACACAAACACAAAACACTATGTACATTATATATAGAGATGTTCAAATCAAAACTTGTTTTAAGTAGATAACTATAATAAATGCATAAACACTTGTACATTACAATTTACAAATGCGGCAGTTATGTAACTACATAATCATCCCGCTTACTCTCACCCACCATATCTGTCATGCTTTACATACAAGTGTTTATGTGGTTCTCACAATTCTCTACTTAAAATTAATATATTCGGTATATATGCGCGTGTGTGTGTATATATTAACATGCTCTTAGAAGAATTTTTCTTTGAGAAGTGTGATAAACATTCGGAGCAACAAAAAGGAAAAAAGAAAAGAAACGTTTTTTTGGCATGATTCGTATTACACATTCAAAAGTGTAATACCAATCATGCATATTGTTTTATGTGGCCAAGAATGATTTCTCATTCTTTTTTTTTTTATCTCAACCAGTGTTGTAAAAATCGTTAGGCGCTAGTCGGACGGTGGGTACCGACTAGCGATAATCGGGATTAATCTGATTGGAATTTTTATATATAATTTTCAATTTTATATATAAATACACACATTTTCATATGTAAATTTAATAAAAAGTTCAGTTTTATATATAAATACACATATTTGGCCGGAATTTCCAAGTCTAAGCCGGAATTTCTGATTTTTGGCCCTTTTTTTTGAAGTTCGCCGGAAAGTCGCCCAAATCTAAATCTGGCCGGAACCTCACCGGAACCCTACCGGAATTTCGTCAGAATCACAAATTTTTGGCCGATTAAGACCGCCTAGGTCCGATTTTGACATCCGTTGATCGCCTAGCGATTAATTGACCGATTAGCAAAATTTTACAAGGTGATAGCCTGATTTCCGATTTTTACAACACTGATCCCAATTGTATATGTCTACCAGAGAGAGGAGGGGAGGGAGGGAGAGGGGGAGAGGGGGGAGGGAGGGGGGAGAGAGAGAGGGGGGGAGGGAGAGGGAGAGAGAGAGAGGGGGAGAGAGAGAGAGAGAGAGAGAGAGAGAGAGCAAGTATATATATATATATACATATATATATATATATATATATATATATATGTATATGTATATGTATATGTATATATATATCTGTAGCATATTATTCATTTACACTAGAACCGTATTAAAAGAATGGAATAACTTTATAATTCATGTAGAGGTTTAAATATACAAAAAAAACTTAGGAAACCGAACAAATGGGTATGAAATAGTAGCAGTAGTTACCTGTATCTAGGCAGCAAGGATTGGGTTTCTTCCTTCATCAATTTCAACAATGAGGGTGCGTTTAGGATCTGATCCTCTAGGTCCTTCTGTGTAGAGTGTAGGGAGGTATGCATTGTATGCTGGTAAATATCTTGATACAAAATCCATCACCTACAACTCGGGTCATAATTTTTTTTTTTAAATCATGTTAGTTCATAACCACTAATCAGAGCATACTTTAGAGGTGACAATTTCAACCCGTTTACTTAAACTCCTGAGGGAAGGCCATTCTCGACCTAACACTGAATAAACTAGTTAGGGTTGGGGCTAAACAGATGTGTACCGAATCGGGACAAAATAGAAACTGGAGATAATTGGGGACATTGAAACTTAATTCATTTCATTCATCGATATCTAAAAAGATAACATACTTGACCTATTTATAGGTTTAAAAGGAAATAAAGAAAACAACTACAAACACTACTAACCTTAACCTATGAGATCATGACCCCCTGATTAATCCCACTAACAATTAACTATTGACTCGCTACATACACTAACTAGACTATGGAGAACTACTGTGAACTGCATAAAGTAACTCGCATCGCATGATTATGTACCCTCACACATGAGTTGAGAGGACATGTACACATCATAAAAATAAGGTCTACACGGCTAGGTTGTTAAAAACTGGTTGGGTTCAGGACTTCAGGCTGACACTGCCAGCCTCATTGACCTTCCCAACCTGTTTACAACCCATTTAACCTGCCAACTTCTTTGACTCGTTTAGATAACCAGGTTAAACATGTCTCTGGGTTGGGGTTCATATTTAAACACAATTAAGTAATCGGTTTTGGATCATGTTGGGTTATATGAATCCGCTGACCCGAACCTAACAGATCAAACATGTGAAAAAAAAATAGCTTAAAAGGAAACTAGCCGAAAGTAGCCCAAAGTTTATATTTTATATTTTAGTGCATAAAACCTTTTAAATTTATTTTATTCCAGAAATTAGATTATTACTGAAAATTACAATCATATTACGCACACCAATTATCTATAAATAAAGCAAAACTTTGCAATGAAACCATTTTGGGTTAACTCTGCTCGACACGCTTTGACGTGTGCCAAAATTACTCTCTTTTCACTTAGAACCCTTTTTGATCCATGGCCCGACTCCCCCAACCCGCCCATTTTGCCACCTCTAATTATCAAGATTAAAGCAAAATGAATATAATGATGTAGACCTCCTCATCAGTCATCCCTGGTTTTCCTGCTTCTCTCATTTGAATCTCTGCCTGCAAGATTTTCCCAGATAACATCACCTAAAGAAACTATAAGAACATGGATGATGCTGGTGATGATGACAGTTATGATGAAAAACCTGCAACCGCCAATCATACACACAACTTGGGTCTTTGATTTTGATAATAATCCATGCTTTCACAAACTTGTCCCATGCATCATAATAAGCCTCTAGATTTTTGTTCACTATTTCTAGCTGCAGAAGAAGTTCAGGTCATGTTAATTTTCGGAGGAAAACAAATGGATGTGTGATCTTAGTGGTCTAACCTGTGGGTCAATAGCTTTGACCATTTCAGCAGGAGCAGGCTTAAAACCAAGCATCCATCCCTCAAAAAGAACTACCTAGAATTATGAAGCAGAAGAAAAGGCTTATGACAGTAATTAGAATAATATTCAACATAAACCCTTCTACAAATGTAAAGAACACCCAAATTACCACCGATGAAGTTACTTACTGTTAGAGGTCCTTCAACTTCAGGCCATGTTGAGGGGTCAGCTCTATCACCTCTCCCATTATAGGCAGACTGCATAAGGTGGAACATCAAATTTAGAGGTGGATAACTGGACGATTCGACCCTATTATTTCTGAACAGGTCAAAAAGGCAAGACTAAAAAACAAGCTATATAGAAACGGGTGAGAGTAACCCGCAGTCCCAAAGTGTATTTTCAGCAAGCTGGGGTGGCAGTTTGTGATGGGTTCGGGTTGGTGGGTTGGTATCACCTTACTCAAACATGACCAGTTCGGTTAATTGTGTCAGAAAACTCAACCCCGGCCACACACAACCCATGTAACCCAGATCTGACCAACGTAATCCGACTATCTAAAAGGGTAGTTAACAGGTTGGCAGGTTGAACTTGTATGTAATATATTCATTTAATTTAAAATTTAAACTGGTTGACAGGTCAACCCACTTATCTACAAACCAAACCAAACATGAAATATTTATTGAATGGGTTGACGGGTCAAAAATATAAACAATCCTAACCCGTTTAGAACCAACCCTTACATGTTTATTTTTGTGTATCCACAGGAGTTGCAACCCCTATTTTCAATGCATAAAGCCTCATAAATCATTTTGTTAAAATCTTTTAATGAAATGATATCTTTATATTGATATTTTACAAACCAACGAATTTTTTTTAAACGTTGTACAAAAATGTGTTTGGTTAACCCAATATGCTCTCAGTACAAAATCACCCATTTTACCCGTTACCACACCATCCTGATGTTGCCACGTCTATTTAAAAGCTTACTAGAAGAGACAAACAGTGACGCAAAGTAATCAAAAGATAAATATGTATGAAGTGTACTTTATCATATCTGGGAAGCTTCATCTTCATTCCTGGACATCATTGTGCGGCACAATTTACATCAAAATTTGTATTTCAGCAAAAGATAGGATATGAGTGTGGGCCAAAATGAGTGACAGTCAAACCTTCTTTAGTCAACTTCCCAAGAGCTGTTAGTGTTTCAACAGACAGAGCAAGATCATGGCTTCCAGCATTTCCACGAAACTGTGGGTAAATAAAAAGCCTCCTGTGAACTATTTACTTAAATAATGCCCTTAATCCTGTTTTTTTTTAAATCTTCTGCTTCTTAAAAAGAAAAATCAAATCGAAGACTTACCTTTAAAAGAGCATTCCCATGATTGTCCTCTCTCAATTTAGCCTAAAGTACAATTATAACTGCATTAGACATCAGGAAAAGAACCAAATATGACAAACTGTGTGGGAGCTAGGTAGGTAGAGGTGACAATTTCAATTTATTAACTCATGAATGGTTTGATTTGGGTTATGTTTCATCTCAAACAGATTAAATAAAAAAAAATAGCTACAAGGGAACAGGTCAAAATTCAAAAGGGTTGAAACTAGCCCAAGGTCTAGTTTTAATGCATACATTACTTCATGAAATGTTGTTTTTGTGATCATAATTATGCATCAATTATTCTAAAAAAAAACTGAAAATGGAAAAAAGGTGTGTGCGGGTCAAACCAGACTGGTCCAGCCCGTTTGGATCTTTACTAGAAGTTGCCCCATTGCCTAATCTGCCAATCTTGCCACCTCTAGAGCTAGGGAGGGGTTATCAAACAAAATTGCTCCCTTTGTTTTTTGTAGTAATTGAAGTTGCTTAAGAATTGGTATCAAAATCACAGTTGAATAATTTCACCCCTGAAAAGAGGAGTGCAACCAATATGTAATTTTTGTACTTCTTGAATATTACCTGATTATCATGTGTTAAATAGAAATCGTCTATGGATATAGTTGCAGACTTCCTGATACATAAAACATGGTAAAAGTTCTTACTCTTTTCAAGACTAATATGAATTCATGACCATAAGCACGTTATTATTTGACAAAAATGTATTCTGCACTCTACCTCCCTGAAGTGTGAAAAAGATAGTCTAGAGCAAACACTAGTGTAGTCTTCCCACAACCTTGTGGAGCGCTAAAGCCAATCTGCATAACAACAGAGGATGTCAACTAGCAACTTAAGGGGGCTGTTTGCATAGCATTTTGAAAGTGATTATTTAATTTTTATCCAAACACCATCTCCTGCTGTCCATTCTGTCATGTCATACAGTTACTCGCAAAACACAATGGCAAACACCTCCTTTATTTTGCATTAACAGAACATTTAAGCAAATATTTGAAGGACATGCAAATTTGAGAAAACAGGAAACCACCATAAAAACAACCATATAACAAATTCTAACAAGGGATGGTGTGTGGGAGGCCACTCAAGTATTCATCCTTTTTTTTTTCATCAAGGCCACCCATATCTTGAAACTTGTTTATAGGTGTATACCAAATCTGGCTAAAGTGACAAAATCTTTAAATTTTTAAGGGCATTTTGTCATTTTACAATTTTATGGCAAGCTTTTTGCTGGAACAGTATAAACGAAACTAATTTGACACTCGGGTTGCATCTAATGTTGTTCTAATAGTCAGGGTGGACCTAATGAACACTATTAAATACTTGGGTGGCCATGTATTCACTATCCCAAGAAGCAAGGATAGAGCAATTAGAAGGTTAGGAAAATACCACCAAAGGAGGGATGTCATCTCCATCTTTAAATGTAGACCTATGATCAGATATTTGTTTTTCACACCATAGGAAGACGGGGATATAATAGTGATAAATTCTAGCCTTTTGGGGTGTAGTCAGGTATAGCTCATTGAGCTTAAACAATTTACACACATGAACACCGCTTTCTAACCACTTATCTATAGACTCGGCTACTATTTCTGGGGTGAACCCAAGTTTGTCCATAAGGGGGCCTGCGCAAATAAATTCAAAAAGATCCTTCACAGAGGAAACTTCTGCAGGTGAAGGAGGAAACACCGAATTTAATGGACCATGATTCCTTTGGTTGTTGTCTAGAATATTTATACAGGTTGAGTTGTCTTGCATCCATGAACATCCATGCCCTGCATCAATAATGTTTTAAGCACGACACACACACACAAATATATATAAAAAGGAGAGAGAGAGGGCGTGGAAGAAATGCCAATCAGCTCTAGAATAAGTGATGGTATACTTTAATGTACTACTGGGCATTGACTTGTAAAATAACTTAAAATCTTAGGTTCCCAATGGGAAAACCACAAAACATAGAGACAAATTTACACTTGTTTTCCTCTAAAAGGTCAGTCATTGTACAGTATCTAACCCTTTTTAAACTTCTTAAACATGTGTATCTCATTTGCATTATTCTTCATCATATTTTCACCTTTCCGGCTTTGATGCCACCCCTCTTTTTTACTTTGAAGGTCTCCTAAGAGGCTAAAATATACAAATGATAAATGTTCTTCTGGGACTACATAACTGTCAATTACTTCTCATATTGCATCTACAAGCAATACAAATGCACCAAAAATCTAGTTGTCTTAACTTCTTCGTCACATGTATTTCATTCCATTATCCTCTTACCATATTCAAGTATTTTAATTTTGTTACCACTGAAGTCCCTTACCTGGAATGTTTATTGTCTAATGAGATGTTGGAAGTACAAAGCTACTCTATAATGTCACTCGCATTCCAAAATACAGTGGCAGGTGGAAGAGTCAATTGTCTCGGCATGGCATTTTGGTTCATTAATCACAAAAGGAAGTCAATATGTGAAATAAAATTTCAAAACATGATATGTTATCATGCAAACAGAAGCGGTTACTTTTGTCTATATAAAGCCTAAGCATTGACTATTTGACTGCAACAGCTAACCTTTAGAACCTGGTAAAATACAATTTTCAAATTTTACTATAACTTCCCATTACATTTTTCTGGGAAAGAAGAACAGAGTCTCTTACAAAAATTTCTTCAAACACAAATCAAAGCTCTTTGAGCTACAGAAACTCATAAACTACTTCATATGTGGTAGTTAAATCCAGTAATGATGGCAAAGAGGCCAAACCAAACCACATTGTTCTCACATTGTAATCAAATTATTAATCACTAGTCACGGGTAATTTAACACAGAAAGAAACAAGCACTCAAACTTATAAACCTAATTCACAATTTGAATAAGCACTGCATCATACACCAGATCTAAAACAAAAAAACACCGTAATAACACAGTTGTAAATCGGCCTAGCATCTGATACTTACAAAACACTGTACAAGTAAACCAAATCGCTCAGTATGCGAACTGCGAAGGTATAACGATGAAACAAGTCAACGAAGCGACCTAGCATCTAACACTTACAAACATTGTAAAATTAAACACAATTACTCACGTCTATGACGGACTAACAACGAAACAAGTCAACGAGATACACAAGTCGAACAGAAAACGAATATAATATACAGAAAACCGCGACAAAATCAACTGTACCTGATTTGGATGAATGAAGAGGCGAATGAGAAGTGGTTCGATGTGATCTGAAGGTGCTGCAAGTGGTATTCGGGCAATGAAGGAGCTTGCTCGACACATGAGTATGATGGTTGAGATTACGGTCATGTGCGGTGTGGAATGACGGAGATGACGATGTGATCAAGGGCTTCGTTGGGCGGTGTAGAACATCTGTAACCACCTCCATGGATACAGGCGGTGTGGAGTTTTGAGTGAGAGGTATTGAGGGAGAAGACCATAAACGGTTTGAAGTTATCTTTTGGTGTTATCTCTTTGGATTTTCTGGGGTTTATGGACAGCTGCCAACTGTCCAAAAATTTATCGTTATGTTCCCTGCAATTTGCTCCTAAGGTCACACGGTTTGGTGCCTCGGAGGGTTGGCAAAACCCGGTCCCGCTAGGAATACCATCTTCGGACGTAGTGACACTGTAATTTCTAAAATCCGGTGGAAATTTATCGGGAATCACTAGGATCTTTCTCCGTTGCCAAACAGGTAAATGGGTAAAATTGGAATGACACGCTGCAAAACGGGGAAAACCGAAAAAATTAGAAAAATCTGATGTGACGCTAATATGTTACCTAAAAAAAAATGGAACGATTACCGGTGTAAATAACACATAATCTATATTGTGATGGTAAAAGTAAAATACCAATCCCACCGGACTAAAATGGATGTAATTCCTCGAATTCTTTCAAGTTCATTTGGTAAAGGGGCATGGATGAGATGATGGGGATAAAATCATCATAATGGTGGACGTCTCGCATTAATGGTAATCAACCTGGAAAGTTCATGAGGAAAAAGGTCCCTAAACTCTATCATCAAAATGGGCTAACCAAAATTGGGTATGCTAAGAATAGTCAGATTTTACTCGGAGACAATAAGAGCAGACATGAGATGTGGATATGTGAAACTAATGTACTCTAGAAACTCTAGATAGACTGAGAACTAGGACCTCGGGATTTAGTTCTCACATGCTATGAAAATTCTAACATCATTTTTTTTAAAACTGTAATTTATTACGAGAGCCTGTCATACCATGTTTGGCAATCATGTTGCCAAGACTGGCTTAGCAACGTGACAAGCAACTTATTTCCAAACTTCATATGTATATCAATCATCAATTACCAATAGAAAATTACACAAAACATTTCTAGTTAACCCACACAATGTTTTCTTGTCTTAATCATGTCACTTGATATGGTTCCAGGTGGTTTTTTATATTTAAGGCCAACTTTTCCATCATACTAGGGGCTACTATATATCCACAACTAATCCCATCATTAATGATATTGCAAACTTTACCTTTCGTGGTTCATTTGGTCTTGAAAATGTTGTTACGAAGCCATGATGCACATCCTCCTCCTTTGATAGTGTGACATTTAGAGCCCGAATAAGATTACTTTTTCGCCTTTGTTAGGATAAAGTACCTTGAAAGTCATCATAAACAAACTCATCTTCCACTTTGATATGAAGGTTAGGGAGGGTTCTTCCAAAAACATGACTGATTGTTTATTTGAGCTATCTCAGACGATATGACTGTTGCCTTAACAATTGAATCACTGAATCATATGAGGGCACATCGTTGCAGCCTCAAGCTCGTGATAATGTTTCGGTTCAAACCAAAGTAGTTAGTTGTGACAAGGTGTTGCAGGTGTGGTATGGATCGAAAACTGTTTGGTCTTAACCCAGAGCTATTTTCCGACCAGTGCCTTTAAATGATCTTAGTGTACGCAAACTAAATCATTGTAATCACTGTTGAAAGGAGTAAATATAACTGGAAACATGAGTTCGCCAAACCATCCTTTGAAAAGTAAGTAAACAATGTATACAAGGCTACCTTCCTGTCAAATCAACCGAATCATAATTGAATGAAAATGAAAAAAAAACGTTATATAACTTTTGAGCCAATATTACTGATTAAACGTCTCTTTATTTGTAAAGAGAAAGGTGATTGTTATGGTAATTCTATGACACTTTTAAAGCTGAATTTGGGTTACCAAAGTCTAATCGACTAAGTAAAATAAGTAGAGAAAGCAAAGATTTTTTCGACTGTGCAATTATGACTAGCGCTTCGACGCAGATTAAACGTCCATTGATGATTAATATTACAATGATTGGAGATTATGCCCTTGTAGATAGTGAAAACATTAAGCGTAACATATGCATTCAAACATATTTACTAGTGCTTAGCAACTAATCAAATGTTTTATAAGATAGACAAGACAAGGTTCATTGAATATATAGTGGCCCCAAAATACAAAGAAATTAATTGGGTTGACATTGATGTATAGATGATTAGTCTTTTCCATATGAATCCTGAAATATGGTCTATAAGTCGTGGTCCTGTATTTTATTTATTTACTAGAATTAATATATTTGTGAAATTCAGCTATCAAAGGTTTATCCATTATTAGTTCTAAGTTATAACTCATTTTAATCGAGTAAAATTTACGCTTTGAACTATTTTATGCTACTAAATCACAAATAACACTTATAATTTTCATTTTGAAATGTTAGTAAAATACATTAGCTTAATTAAACTGGGTAATAATAATCCAAAGGTTAACTCATTAATCGTGACAACCCGTATTTAATAATTTGTCCATTGACCCTCGTAACCCTTATTGCCAAGAGCAATTGCACTCACTTAACCATCGTGGATTTACACGTAACTATAGTCGTAATTAAGGTTGTCCAAATAAAGCTCGCTCAAAAAAGTTGAATCTAAATGGGTCAGTTTGAATCGAAATTGCTTAATCTGAAACTGAACCGAACCAAGCTGGTTCAATATGTAAACAAGCTGAACTAGGCTCAGTTCGTAACGAGCCGAACCGGCTCGGTGTAGCTCCTTTGTTAGCTCGGCTTGGTATAACTCGAATTATTTTATCTGTAACATGTATTATTTATATATCTAATATATATCATGGTATTTGCTCATTTGTTAACAGTAACGTGATATTGTGTGTTTCAAATATGCAACTTCTCTTTAAGAACAAGCATGATATGAGTTATGCAGTGTTCTATATATATAGTTTTTGTAGTTGTTTCTAATAATATCATAATATTAAACTATAATGTTTGTATTAGATCCCTTCATGTGTTGTATCTATATATTTGTATATTAAAATAAAGCATTCGATGATACTTTTAGTTTCTTTGCTAAAAACAAACTACAGGGTGTTATATATTGTTGCGGGTTTTGTTCGTTCGATCCAGATGTGATGAAGTTATTTATATTTTGTTGAAGTTGAATTTAGTTTTTATCCAAAATATTTTATATTTTGTGAAACTTGACGTTGACCATTTATGAGTTGTGTATTATGTTAAAATTATTTTGCATTTGATTGTTTTTTCTTTGTGTTTATGAAGTTAGATTGTTTTTCTTTGTGTTTATGAAGTTAGAACTGAGCCGAGCCAAGCTAGCTCGGTTAACAAAACGAGCGTGCTTGAGCTCAGATTTCTGCTCGGTTTAGATTCAAGCCGAGTTCGAGTTTGCCATGGATCGACTCCTAAACAAACCTAGTTACTATGTTTTTTATTAGAAGTGAAATTTGGAGACATACATTAGCTAAACAAAATCAAGTGGGAGTAAATGTAAATTGTGTGTAAATTAATGATTAAAAGAATGAGATTGCGGTTGATAATAACAATAATAGTTATGAATATCACCGGTTAAACGATAAGTATAGAGTTTACATAAGAGTTCAAATTTACAAATTCTCAATCTTAGAGTTAACTGCACAAATTGGCATGTGCTTTAAACAAAGTAACATGTTTAAGTAACAAACATAAAAACTAACAATTTTGAGCACTAACTTTTAACTAACATGTTAGAGTATTAACATTTCACTCTAATTTATAATAAATATTAGAATAAATTTGTTTAATACTCAAACTCGTTATAAAATTAATAATTAGTACCCAAACCTATTACTATGTTAGTATTTTTACATGGGTATTGTTATAGTAAAGATGATGTGTAATATAAAAAACGTAAGAAGAATTGTAGGCTTGACACATATTCTTCTATTGTTTGGATGAAAAGAGTGTTTTGATGAAAAGAATGTTTTGGTAATTGTGTTAAATACTTCAGCTCATTTTGTCTAGTTCGTTTATTGTGTCTAGTTTGTTTATTGTATCATATATCAGTTCATTGTTGTTATGTATCTTTCATAATTTTTTATATGTATTAATCATTATATTTTATATTTTAGATTATTTTATGTTATTTTTTTATTGTTTTTGTAAATAATATAAACTTGTTATCTATTATTATATTTTACAATTAAAAGTACACAATGATATTATTTCACCAATGTATTTTTCAAAAGCAATAGTATTAAGTATAATATAAGGTGTTATTATTATTATTATTTTTTATAGATTACATAAACTTGTTATATAGAATTTTATGTTTCAAAACTAATGGTATTCAATATAACACAATTTATTATTTTTGTCACTGCTTTTTATAAATTATATAAATTTATTGTTATCTATTATTGTGTTTTACGACTAGAAGTACACAGTTATGTTGTTTCATCAATGTAGTTTTTAAAATTTATAGTGTTTAAAATAACGCAATGTCAATCAAAAAAACATAATGATCGTGTTTTAATGTTGTATATCATTTTTTCTATTATGTTGCCATTGTTTTTAATGTATTGGATTAATTAGTTATTAATTTATCATTGTGTTTTACAAACTATAATACACAACCGTGTTATTTCACAATTATATTCTCTTTTAGAATTCATCACTTAGAAAAAAATAAAATAACTAACAAAAAGACACAATAAACTGTACTAAATACATAATAACAAGCATAAATCATATGATATTAAAAACGTAAAAATTATCTTTTTATATAATGATATTGTACTCATTTTAAAAATTAAAAAAAACTCGTTTTTATAGTGTAATTTTTATAAAAATATGATGTTCGTATATAAAATCTATGCACGTTTAAAAAATGGTAAAAATTAAGAAAACTCAACAAAAATAGTTATACCTAAGTACACATTTTTATTTATAAAATTTTTTATTTCAACCATTCTCTTCTTACATAAACTCATTTATTTATTTGCAAATCAAACTCTCTTTGTATTCATTGAAAAAAGATATAATTTAGTCGTTATTGGCTCCAGTGAAGACACGTGACAACAGACGTCAACCAACCACACTAGATTGCAAACCAATAGCACGTCCGTGTCGTAGACGTTTAAACGTCACCGTCATCTTTCCTAAACCCTTTACCCTTCTTCTTCACTCACAAACTTCACTCAACTCAATCGCTTTACATTCAAATGTCAATCTGAATCTCCTTTCTGCTAATTCAAACATCCTTGAATCGTAAATCGTTTCAATATTCGATCGAATTCTCTTTGAATTGATCAGCAAACCCTAAGATTTAACTTCTGAATCTGGTTTCTGCAAAGTTGATCGATTGATCACTCATGGCAGGCGCGTCGCTTGCAGGATTACAAGATCATTTGAAGTTAGCGAGAGAGTATGCAGTTGAAGGCCTGTATGACACTTCCGTGATCTTCTTCGATGGCGCCATCGCTCAGATCAACAAGTATGAGCTTCTATCTCTTGTTTTCAGCTCGAATTTACACTTAATATCACGCACATTGTTGTTTAATTTGCAAATCGTGTTAGTAGATGCTAGCTTAGGGAGAATGGTTAGGTTTTTGGATCAAATGTCCATCGGATTTACTTGACAGGCACTGGGAGTTTTCACTTTCGGGGGTGTTTAGTATTGGGTTTCAGAAGTGATAATCTGATACGAGGTAAATCATAATTAGTTTATTGAGTGTTTGCCAAATTATGGGGATAAACATATTCAATTTTGTTGTAACCACTCCTACTTTGCCTATCCATAGCTGAATAAAACGATCATCAGTAATTAAACTATATCAAAAACTAGGCCTGAGTTGTATGCCATTTGAAAACACAATAATCAGATAATCACTTTCAAAACCCATTGCCAAACATCCTGGCCCGAATCATTTCATAGTCTATACATCTGTTGTTAGATTACAGGGAATGGGGACACAAAACACCACCAAGTTTTACTTGGTACAAGTTTATGCATCTTGTTTGGTTTTATTTGATAATTGATGATTGTAAATTGTTTTTGAAACTTATATCAAGCATCATACACTTGATCTAGCGTGTTGTTTCAGTAGGTTTGCAAAAGCACCTAGACTTGAAACTTTAGTTGTTGTCAACTGCATTCTCAATGTAATACCTAATCATTCGAATGCTATTTTTATTTTAAAGACTTTTTGCTCCCCTCTCATTTTAGGTACTTGAGCTCCATTGATGATCCACTGGTTCGTTCAAAGTGGATGAATGTAAAGAAAGCTCTCTCAGAGGAAACAGAAGTTGTAAAGCAATTGGATTCTGAAAAGAGGTCTTTTAAAGATGGTTCCATGGGTAGAAGACCATCTTCACCTCCTATTTCTGCCAATAAATCGTCATTTGTTTTTGAACCCTTGGATGAATATCCAAATTCATCTGGTGCTTCAATTGACGATCCAGATGTGTGGAGACCACCTAGCCGAGACACTTCAGGTAGAAGATCTGCAAGAGTTGGAGTAGGTGGTTCAAAGAAGTCACAACAAGATGGAGCTTGGGCTCGGGGTTCTACTACTAGAGGTGGAGCCACGGCTCGTGGAGGAAAAGCTGGTGGTTCTAGTAGGGTTCACACTGGGGCCCGAGCATCAACTACTGGGAAAAAAAGCACCGGCTCAGGGAAACCAAACTCTGCAAAGGATGAATCAGGGGTAAGTTTCACTGCATACCATTGGTTGCCGGATGAAGTTTGCTGGTTCTTAATAAAAATTATACACTGTATTAGTGATTTAGTGCATAAAGAGTCTTTTTAAAATATGCTCACACTAAATTTTTATTTACTCTATTCTGTTGACTAGATATTGACACTAATTTTGTTGGTTGGTTAAAACACACATCAAAATGATAAAATTTGTAATCACTAAAAGTTATAAGATGTCAAATACGAATAATTCTTACTAATTTTTTGTTTTTACACAAGCCCCTTATGGTTAGAACTTAGAAGAGGAAGTTAAACAAGTAAATGAATGCGCTGGGTTTAAATTTTAATATTTTCCTTACAAGAACCATTCATGTTCTAGCTCTTGATTCTTTTCTTCTTTTTTTTTTTTTTACATTTTTAGAGTGTATTTGTTTTGTAAGTAATAGAGTATAAGTGGTACAGTGGGTATTTAGTGCCATAGATGGTTGGTCATTTTGTTATACTTGTGAATTAAGAACCTGACTTAATGATATATACCCATAAGTTACGAAAAAGTACATCAATTATTTAAACAAACAAACAAACAAACCCAGTATATCCCACTCAAGAGCAGGGTCTGGGAGGGGTAGGTGGTGGCAAGTCTTTCCTCTATCCGGATAGGTAGAGAGACCGCTTCCAAGGATACCCCTGGCTCGCTACAAAGCTATAACGCTAGCGAATCAACATATATTCAAACGTATGATATATGATATATGGTATATGGTACAGCACACCTCATACAGCAAACATTAAAATATCACCAAAAGGAAGTATAAAAATGAACAAGCGTGCATCAGGAAAGCAGCAAGTTTCCCCTAAAAGTTCCAAGCGTACTACATACACATCAGGCCCCATAACAAGTAAACAAGGTCCTTTCCTAGCTACAGAAACCACTAAAAGTCCTTAATTTTAATTCTACGTCTCCACTCACTCCTGTCCTCGATCATGTGCTCAGAGAGGTGCAAGTGTTCCATATCTCGCCTAATTCTCTCTTCCCAAGTCAACCTAGGTCGTCCTCTACTCTTCCTACCCTCTATGATGATGTTCTCCACTGCTCTGACCGGTGCTGCCATTGGTCTCCTCTTGACATGTCCATACCATCTTAATCTTCCCTCTCGTATTTTATCTGCAATAGAAGCCACTTCTAACTTCTGTCGAAACACTTCGTTTCTTATCCGATCCAGTCTTGTATGGCCACACATCCACCTTAGCATTCGCATTTCCGCAACCTCTATTTGTTTCTCGTGCGATTTCTTTATGGCCCAGCAGCCTGTTCCATATAGCATAGCTGGTCGTACCGCCACTCTGTATAGCTTTCCCTTAAGTTTTGCTGGAAACCTCTTATCACATAGGATCCCTGACGCTGCTCTCCACTTGCACCATCCTGCTTGGACACGGTGAGCTACATCGCTGTGTATCTCTCCGTCCTCCTGCAGGTACGAGCCCAGGTATTTGAACCTAGATGTCCGTGGGACCGGCATGCCCTGGATACTGATTTGGGTGTCCTCTTCGTCGTCGCCACCAAAGTTACAATGCATGTATTCCGTCTTAGAGCGGCTTATCGTTAATCCTCTGCTCTCTAACGCTGCTCTCCACTGCTCTAGCTTGTCGTTAAGCATCCTTTTAGATTCTGATATTAAGACAATATCATCCGCGAAGAGCATGCACCACGGGACTGACTGTTGTATTGACTTAGTCATCTCATCCAACACTAGTGCGAAGAGAAATGGGCTCAATGCCAATCCTTGGTGGAGACCCACTTCCACTGAGAATGAGTCTGTGTCTCCTACCGGTGCTCGCACACATGTTTTTGCCCCGTCATACATATCCTTAATTAATTTGATATACCTCTCTGGTACCCCTCTATGTCGTAGACTTTCCCAAATTAGTTGTCTCGGTACACTGTTATAGGCCTTTTCTAGGTCGATGAATACCATATGGAGGTCCCTTTTCTTTTCTCTATATTTCTCCATTATCCGTCTTATGACGTGTATGGCTTCTGTTGTAGAGCGTCCTGGCATAAATCCAAATTGGTTTATTGCTATCTGGGTTTCCCGTCTAATTCTCGTGTCAATAACTCTTTCCCATAGTTTCATCGTGTGACTCAGTAGCTTTATTCCCCTGTAGTTTTCGCATCCTTGGATATCTCATTTTTTCTTATATATGGGGACTATGACACTGGTTCTCCACTGGTCTGGCATCTTCCCTGTCTTAAAGATTGTGTTAAACAGATCTGTTAGCCACTGGAGACCCTCATCACCCAGGCATTTCCACACCTCAATCGGTATGTTGTCTGTCCCCACCGCTTTGGCCCTTCCTATTTTCTTCATAGCTCTTTTAATTTCGTCAACTGTGATGCTTCTACAATAGCATTGGTTTTGTTGCGTTGTTTGGGTTGTTCTATCTATCTCAGTTTGTTGATTTGGATTTCTTATGTTAAATAGGTTATCGAAGTAAGTTTTCCACCGCACCTTGATATCTTTCTCGTTCACCAAAACCTTTCCATCCGCAGCCTTTATGAACTTGACCATTCTTAGGTCCTGTCTTCTTCTTTCTCTTGCCTTGGCTATCTTAAACATGTCATGCTCTCCTTCTTTCGTCTCTAATCGCTTATACATCATTTCATATGCCGTGTTCTTTGCCTCTGACATCGATTTTTTCGCTTGTCTCTTAGCATCCTTGTACTTTTGTTTTAGCGCTGCGTGTTCTTCCTCACTGTTACATCGTATGAGCTCTCTAAAACTTTGTTGTTTGATACGTATCTTCTCCTGTACAATTTCGTTCCACCACCATGATTCCTGATGACCAGCTGTCCTTTTTGTTGTAACTCCAAGCGTTTCTTTAGCTGCTTGTATGAGCTAGTTGCCATAACCTCCCACTTTTGGTTTGTGTCTTCCTGTGGCCCCGTTTGGTTCATTGGTATGACTTTATCTCTAAAAATGGTAATCTTTTCGTCTTTGAGCTGACCCCATCTGATTTTGGGTGTAATTCTCCTGTTCCGTTGGGCAATTGGCCTCTTGACGCGTATATCCGCCACCAACATATGGTGTTGCGTCACAACCGTCTCTCCCGGGATTGCTTTACAGTCTTTCTAGGAGCTATGATCTTCTCTCCTCGTCAATAAATAATCTATCCGCGTGTGTCTCCCGCCGCTGCTAAACGTGATTAGATGCCAGTCTCTTTTCTTAATGAACGAATTTATGATGCCTAAGTCATGCGCTACTGCAAATTCAAGAAGCTCCCTACCGCCGTTATTCCTAAGACCATACCCGTATCCTCCATGCACCAGTTGGAAATGCTCATTATCCCTTCCGATATGTCCATTAAAATCTCCTCCTATGTATAACTTTTCTTCTCTAGGTATGTCAGCTATAACGTTGTCTAAACTCTCCCAGAACGTTTTTCTTTCCGTTTCCCCTAGTCCAACATGTGGTGCATACGTACTAACTACCGTCACTACCTCATCTCCTATTACTATTCTTAAGAGCATAATTCTATCATTGTATCTTCTCACATCAACTACATTATCTTGGAGTTCCTTAGCAACTAGAAACCCTACTCCGTTTTTAGCTCCATCAGACCCTGAATACCATAGTTTATAACTATTGCACTCTTTTGCTCTCCCACCTCGCCATCTAGTCTCCTGCAGGCATGCTATGTGGACCCTACGTTTCTTCAGCACATCAATTAACTCTAGTAACTTACTAGTTAAGGTTCTACATTCCACGATGCCACTCTTAATCTACAAACCTTATTCCCTGTCTTCGCACCTCTCCTCACCGAACACGATCTCGGGGCAGCATAATGGCTCCTACTATCTATTATACCAGACAGCACAGCAAAAACAACAAATCACAAACAACAAATCACAAACAAGCAGGATTCACAGCAAAAACCACCAAGAAATAAAATACAGACAAGAAGTCACAAACAAGCAGGAATCACAAACAAACAAAGTCTACTCAAACCACCAAGAAATAAAATACAAACAACACAGCAAAAACAACAAATCACAAACAAGCAGGATTCACACAGAAATAGGGGATGACTCTCCCTGTTAAAGGCAGATGCTGATGCTGGTACTCCTAACCCAGCCAAGCAGTCTAAAGGGGGAGATAAAAATAAGCAAGACTAAAAGCAAATATGGAGAGCAGAGATGAAAGCAGAGATGGAAAGATCTCACCAAAAGTACACCCAGGTTAAGGTTCTTCGATTAGGCCCCGATGACCAGTTTGTGAGGGCGGCTGCTGTGGTGGTGTGGCGATGGGATTTGGGCGTTGCTGGTGACTGTGGTGGTTGTGGTAGATGGGTGCGATGGGATGGGGGTGGCTGGTGCGGGTAGCGGGGGTGTTCGGTTTGGCGGCGGAGGGGTGGTCGGCTGTCGGGTAGGCGAAGGTGGGGGTAGGCGGTGATGAGTAGAACTTACCTTGTTCTGGGCCGGAGATGAAGCTTCCGGTGGGCGGCGGTGACTGTGGTGAGTAGGTCGGCGGTGCTTGCGGCGGGTCTTCCGGTGGTGAGGAGGTCGGAGATGAAGCTTCCGGTGGTGAGGCGGACCGCCGGTGGGGTTTCGTGGCTGAGGTCGGAGATGAAGCTTCCTGTGGGGTTTCGTCGGCTGAGGTCGCCGGCGAGATTTGGGTCGGCGGAGGTCGCCGGTGCACTTTTTTTTGAACGTTAGAAGAGAGAGAGAGAGTGAGGAGCGTTGGGATAATCGCCGGTGCACTTTTTTTTGTCAAAAACATCAATTATTTAATGTTTTCTAAATACTAAATGTTCTTTTCATTTGGTGCCATAGATTTAGTATTTATTTTTCTCTAAATGCTAATGAATTATGAAAAACTATATCAATTATATGGTATATATAATTATTAAATCTTAAACTCATTTAACAGGAAACAGATAGTAGTTACCTTGACTGGTTATCATTGGATGGCTTCTTTCTTGCCTTGTGCTCAGACTACTTTCGCCAAACCCACTTTGAGATAAAGAAGCCTCTACTTCTTCTGATTCGAGCTTGAAGGAACGGATGGTCTTTGTTCGACCATCCAGTTACCTAACCGCAGCCAAGTTCTAAACTTGCGCCATTATATAACCACAAACTATTGTTTTCTTCTTCGTTTTCACCTTCACCACACTTCGTACCATGTGAACATGGTGGAAAAGGTTAAGAAACTTTTAGAAGAGCGAAGCAAAATGATTCATAGGCTTGCTCTATTCATATTCTTTTTTGCACGCAACTAGAGCCTACAAATGCTAGGTTTACAAAGGGCTCTCTCTCTATATATACACATTGGTAACTATTTGAGGCTTTGTATATGGATACCTTGATAATTATAAATAAATACATAACTAGGCACATGTATAACCTAAACTTTTAGTAGCACATTTACGGTAAAAAATAGAGAATATGTTGTGTAATTATGCATACTGAAGGGGTATCACCCCAAAACTAGACAAAACCCGAAATGATAAAAGATGATAACCGACCCGGATGGCCAACAAGGACGCGCCTCGCCCTTAGAGAACACATCACGGCCGCAGTCAGCTGGAGCCTAATGCCGCGGATGGGGGAAGCAAGCCCAGCGCCGTGGCTTGGGGGAAGCAAGCCCAACGCCGCGGCTGGGGGAAGCAAGCCTAATGCCACGGCTGGGGGAAGCAAGCCCAGCGCCGCGGCTGTGGGAAGCAAGCCCAGCGCCGCGGCTGTGGGAAGCAAGCCCGATGCCACAGCCGGGGGAGCAAACCCAGTGCCGCGGTTGAAGTGGCAAGCCCGAGGTTGCACAAATGTCCAACTTTATAAAGCCCTCATGTTCAACACTTATGAAAACCTTGATATAAACTTGGTAACCAAGGAAGCCATTCATTGGTTACAAAGGGATAAGAAAGAAGCACAAGATGACAAACGAATAAGGCCAAAACATTGGCAGAAGGTCAGAGCAGCCCCAAAATCCCCAGGTCAGCTACAAAGACAAACCACATTAATGATAGTCAGAAACCCTTTGCACTAGGAAGGTATAAAACCTCTGGCTAGGGGATTTCAGTCCCATATCGTTAACTACAGGTTTCCAAGAATAGAACCATGTCATATCTTATTCCCATGCACTAACACTATAAATACTTCTTCCATTCCCGAGGAAGAACACATTCTGAGATCACACATACTCCACTTAAACATTCACTAATCAATCCTTTCGAATTCTCTCAATACATATACTTATTCTCACACCGGAGTGTGGTCTCGGGGGGAAAACCCTTTCTGCCCGAGGCGAGGCTCACGGTGTTGTTTTTGTCTCACAGATACCTTACTCGTCCAAAAGCTAAGCGGAAGTCCAAGTCCAGTTCCGGTCCGATCCTTGTTATTCTGCTCAGCCGAAGCCAACCTAGCCGCATCCTGATTTCCGACAGTCAAAGTTGGGGCCAAGTTCCTGCCTGTTCTTTGGTAATAACCCTATTCTAGCACTGCTCCCAAGCCTTAATCCCTCGATTAGGATTTGTGTAGCAACATTTGGCGCCATCCGTGGGACACCCTGAACCAAAGGCCAACCATCATGGATTCAGGCCAAGGAACCCCTCACCACAAAAGCACTAACGCTGTTGAAAACCCACACCCTACCACCTCAGCACTAGGCACCACCCCGGGGGGAAATAGTGATGACAACAATGTTATCACCCCGGACTTCATCAGCAAAAATCGTGAGAAGATCCTCTCCATGTTGGAGCAGGAAGAAAGAGAAAGACGGTTAAAAGATATCCGAACACGTTTGGAATATGAAGACACGCCGGAAAACCATGAAGAAGAGGATGGTGATCAAGGCGATACGGTGAAGAATGCTGAAGACAAAACGAAGGCGGAGCAAGGTGCAACCAGGACAGGTGGAAAACCTGCGGAAGATGATGATTTCAGTAAGCCGTATCGCCCATCGACCGCACGTGCCAGGTCTAAATTCACACCCCGAATAGTAGAGTTCACTTTTCCCCCGAAACTGAAGATGCCATCCAATGTGGGCAAGTACAATGGTCTGGGTGACCCCGATGATCACCTGGCCATTTTCATAGATGCAGCTGAAGTGGAGCAGTGGTCGATCCCTGTGTGGTGCCACATGTTCGCCCAGACCCTGACTGGTGCAGCTAGAGTATGGTTCGACAGCCTTCCAGTCGGGGGGATCGGGAGTTTCGAAGAGTTGGAGGAGGACTTCCTGAGGAACTTTAGCCAACAGAGGTTATCCGCAAAGGACCCAACAGATTTGCACAACATCAAGAGAAGCGAAGGCGAGTCTATCGAAAATTTTATCACGAGATATTCGAAAGAAAGCATGCAAGTACGGGGAGTCGTGGAGACGATCCGAATCTCGGCTTTCATCCACGGGGTTAGGAACGACCAATTAGTAGAGAGATTCCATGAACATCTTCCGAAGACAGTGGACGAGATGTTGGAGAGAGCCAAGGCATTTGTCAGGGGCAAAAAGGCGTGCGAGCAGTTGAAGGATAAGACGCCTAAGAAACTCATATCCCCTGCGTGGGACCTGCAAAAGAGACCAGGAAGCTCGAAGTCATGGGAAAGACCCCGTTTCCAGCCGCGTTACCCCCAGCGAAACCCGTCTTTCCAACCTCGCTTCACACCCCCAATCCGGAACCCGCAAGGTCCCAACGTAACCCTCTCTCCTTTGCTTAAAACCCAAGCGAGATCCTAGCTACTGAGGGCATCAACTTCACCAAGCCCACACCATTGAAGCCAGGAGTGAAAAGAGACACGAGCAAGTATTGTGAATTCCACAAGGAGAACGGGCATGCGACGGATGATTGTTTCTCGCTAAAGCGACAGATAGAGCTGGCAATAAAAACCGGAAAGCTTGCACACCTGTTAAGAGAGTTAAAGAAAGCACCTCAAACAGGAGACAAAGGAAAGAAATATTCATGATGAGGGTCGCAGAGTGTAGCTTCAAGCGTCATTCTGACCACATGGAGCCTTGGATGGCTCAAGAAATTTCATTCCCTCCAATACATGGCGGGAGCTTTGCCAACGGTCCTCTTACAATTTCAGCCGTCATTGCAGGGCATCAGGTACATAGAATATATGTTGATAGCGGGAGTAGTTCAACGATTATGTACGAACATTGTTTTTTGCAGCTCGATGAGGAAATTAAAAGAAACCTGGATACAAAGACACACCTACTCACCGGTTTTGCAGGAGAGGTAGTACAGACCCTGGCCAGATGCAATTACCAGCCATAATAGGTAATAATGCAGGATGGCGGGAGGTTACCATGACCTTTCTGGTTGTGCGCTCGGAATCATCTCACAATGTCTTGCTTGGAAGGCCGGGCTTGTGCATGCTTGGAGCGGTCATATCCACAGTCCACGCCGCTATCAAGTTTCCTACCCCAACCGGGGTTGTCACTGTATATTCCAGCAAAGAATGCAAGGATGTAAAGGCCATCGCCCCAGGAACAGCAGCCGAAGAAGACGAGCTCGTGTGCCCAACATAGGAAAAGTGGGTGATTAACCCTCTCTTCCCGGAACAGAAGATCACCATTGGGGGGCAGTTAGGAGATGCCACTAAAGAACGACTTCGTAATCTGCTGCAAAACAACTTGAATGTCTTCGCATGGCAACCTGCCGACATGAAGGGTGTCCCTCGTAATACGGCAGAACACAGGCTGCACACACGGTCGTCGAAAGAGCCAGTCGCCCAGAAGCGTCGGAACATGGGTCTAGAGCGAAGCCAAGCGGTGGTTGAAAAGTCAAGACTGCTGGAAGCCGGCATTATCAGAGAAGTGCGTTACCAAACCTGGGTGGCCAACCCAGTAATGGTAAGGAAGAGCGACAAAACTTGGAGGATGTGTGTCGACTTTAAGACCTCAATAACGCATGTCCTAAGGATTGTTATCCCCTCCCAGACATTGACCTGAAGGTAGATTCCCTGGCAAGTTTCCCTCTGAAGTGTTTTCTGGATGCCTATAAGGGATATCATCAGGTGCAAATGGCACCTGAAGACGAGGACAAGACTGCCTTTTACACAGATGTCGGCATCTTTTGTTTCACCAAGATGCCATTTGGCTTGAAAAATGCAGGGGCAACATACCAACGGTTGATGGATAAAGCTTTTTCGCCGCAGATGGGGAGAAACGTCGAAATCTATGTCGATGATGTGGTGATAAAAAGCCACAACGAGGAAGCCCTACTCGCAGGGGGAGAAACGTTGAAATCTATGTCGATGATGTGGTGATAAAAAGCCACAACGAGGAAGCCCTACTCGCAGATATCGCTGAAACTTTTCAAACATTGAAGTCAATCAACATGAAGTTAAATCCCAAGAAATGTTCGTTCGGGGTAGAAGAGGGAAGTTTCTAGGGGTGATTGTGACGAAAAAGGGTTGGAAGCTAACCCGGAAAAGGTGGCGGCCGTCCTCAACATGCCATCACCCAAATCTGTTAAGGATGTACAAACACTTAATGGGCGCTTGGTAGCTCTAAACAGGTTTCTATCAAAGCATGCTGAACGCGCCTTACCTTTGTAACAAAACTGAGAGTAACTTGTATTCACTGATGTATTTACAATGACAATAACCTCCTCTATATATAGAGGGGGAAACCCTAATTTAAGGCCCATGGCCCTAACAGATATTAACAATGGGCTAACACTAACTACCTAATGGGCTAACACTAATTACATAATTAACACTCCTCCTCAAGTTGGAGCATAGATGTTTATCATGCCCAACTTGTTACATATAAATTCAATTTGAGTTTTCCGAAGAGGTTTTGTAAAGATGTCTGCTAGTTGAAATTCAGTCTTGACATGAATTGGTTGAATGGATGGAGAATCAGCTTGAGTGCCCGTCACACGATCTCTGATGAGGTGGCAATCAACTTCAATGTGTTTAGTCCTCTCATGAAATACCTGATTCTTGGCAATGTGTATAGCCGATTGACTATCACAATATAACCTCATCAAGTCATTAGAAACAACCCCAAGTTCTCTGAGAACACAACGAACCAAATCATCTCTGATGTAACATCTGCCATTGCTCTATACTCTGATTCAGCACTTGACCTAGATACAGTGTGTTGCTTCTTACTCTTCCATGATACCAGGTTTCCTCCAACAAATACACAATATCCAGTTGTAGATCGTCGTGAAATAGGGCAGCCTGCCCAATCAGCATCTGAGAATCCGGATATTCGTCCATCTCCTTCTTCAGTAAACGCACCCACCCGGCAGTGACCCTGATCAGAATACAAGATCCCTAATCCTGTGCGTTCTTAAGATATCGAAGTACACGAAGAGCTGCATCCCAGTGTCCGGTATATGGGAGGCCATAAACTGACTTAATACACTAACAGCAAAGGAGATATCCGGACGAGTAACTGTCAAGTAGTTAAGTTTTCCTACTAACCGTCTGTATTGTTCTGGATCCTTCATCGGACTTCCATCTTCTGGAAGAAGCTTTCCTGTCGGAAGCATCGGACTGTCTGTTGGTTTACATCCCAGTAATCCACTTTCAGACAGCATTTCAAGAACATACTTCCGTTGAGATAGAAGGATTCCTTGTGGTGAACGCGATACCTCAATGCCAAGGAAGTATCTGAGACGACCAAGGTCTTTAATCTGAAACTGAGACTGAAGAAACTGTTTAAGATTGGTGATTCCAACCTCGTCATCTCCTGTAATGATTATGTCATCCACATAGACCACCAGAATGATCCTCCGACCCTGATGATGTCTAAAGAATACCGAATGGTCATATGCACTACGAGTCATCCCAAATTCAGCCATAACATTAGAAAACCGGCCAAACCATGCTCTGGGAGACTGCTTAAGACCATACAATGAACGGCGTAATCTGCATACTTTGGAGGCCTCCTCCTTGACAATATACCCAGGTGGCTGCTCCATATATACCTCCTCCTCAAGAACACCATGAAGAAAGGCGTTCTTGACATCAAGTTGATGGAGCGGCCAATGATTAATGGCAGCAAGAGCAATGGAAATGCGAACGGATGGCATTTTGGCAACCGGAGAGAAAGTCTCATCATAATCAATGCCATATGCCTGAGAATACCCTTAGCAACTAAACGGCCTTCAATCGAGGTGTCGGTCCATCAGGGTTTGGTTTAACTGTAAATAACCACCGACAACCAACAAGACGCTTCCCAGGTGGAAGTGGCTGAAGATCCCACGTATGATTGGCATGAAGGCCCCAATCTCCTCGTCCATAGCCTTTCTCCATCCTGGATGAGCTAGGGCTGTCATCACATTCTTGGGAATTGGGTAAGAATCAATGGTGGTGGTGTAGGCATGACACTCAGGTGAGAGATGTGTATAGGAAACATAATTCTGGATAGGGTAGCGGGTGGTATGTCTGGGTCTTTGCGGAAGGCGATGGGGATATCAGGATATGGGGCACCAGGTGGGTCATAAGTAGGTGGATCATGTGTAGGAGGGGTAGTATCAGGTAAGATTGTATCAGTGGTATTGTTAGGATGTGGATCTGAAGACGTACCAGAGTCATGGACCGGTTGTGAATCAAGAGTTGTCGTCATGTGTTTATGTCGCCTAGCATATGTGAACTGCAATGGTTGATTCTCTGTCGGTAGGCCAGATGAAGCAGGAACTGAATCTGAGACCGGGGGCTCTGATGGACTAGTGGAGACTGGGACAGGGATAATAGGAACAGTAACGGACTCGGGTGTAACAGGGTGAGTATTAGAATCGGGAAACAAATAATCAAGAGAATCTGAAGACTCAAGAAAGTAAGGACATGACTCGTGAAAAGTGACATCAGCACTGGTAAAGTAACGACGAAGGGAGGGGCAGTAACAACGATACCCTTTCTGAACGCGAGAGTATCCAAGAAAAACACAACGAATGGCCCGGGGGTCAGTTTGGTTGTCCCCGGCGATGATCATGAACGTAGGCTACACACCCAAAATTTTAGGTGCGAGAGGAAAGGGAGTGCCTGTTGGGAAGAGGATAGAAAACGGGGTCTTACCATGAAGAACCGATGAAGGCATGCGGTTAATCAAGTAAGCTGCAGTGAGGACTGCATCTCCCCAAAAACGATTAGGAACATGAGAGTCAATCATGATTGTGCGAGTAAGATCCAACAAATGGCGGTTCTTGCGTTCAGCAACGCCATTTTGCTGGGATGTATATGCGCACGAGATCTCGTGGATTATACCATGAGTTTTAAGATATGTGGATAACTCAGAAGACATGTATTCTTTGCATTGTCGGTGCGGATGGTTTTGATTGATTTGTTAAACTGATTTTGAACATAACAATGGAATTCTTGAAATATTGAATTTAATTCACTACGAGATTTTAATAGATAAACCCAAGTGGTACGTGAATAATCATCAATAAATGTGACAAAATACTCAAACCCAGTGGAGTCTTAACGGGGGAAGGTCCCCAAATATCAGAATGCAAGAGTTTCAA
>JABSNV010000594.1:0-17500 GCA_024085815.1 Flaveria linearis
CTGTGTGATTGATGCTCTATAATGATAATTATTATTGTATGCTTTGAATGAAACTTGAGTGTGTGATTGTAGAACGTAATAGGAATTATGAGATACAATGTGATACCAGAAACAAAAAACTTATGAGATACTAAAAAGACTTATATATGTTCTATCAGAAGCCGCCGAAGACGTGGATTTCGTACGGGAAGAAGAGTTCCTACCGAGGCAGGAACCAACACCCACGCCGCCAGGAACACCACACGGGATAATGCTCACCAGGCAGGTGACGAAAGGATCGCCACTTGGTGGCACAACAAATTGCCAAGCTATCCCAACAATCATTGCCCAGATCAACGCCGATCGGGGAAATACCAATGAGACCAACAATGATGAAGGCAACCGTGAGGAAGCCGAAGCTATCAGAAATGGGGTGCTCATACAAAACCTTTCATTGCGTGTAAGCCAAAGGACTTCTATGGCACGAAGGGTGCGATTGAAACTTATAGTGGTTGGATGAAATTGAAGCTGTGTGGACATAAGCGAGTGCAAGCTGGAGCACATGGTGAGGTTTGCCTCCAATCTCTCAAAGGACCGCACTCGAGTGGTGGAGAACCATCATCCAACCTCGAGGCAGAAAGCTATTGGCAGAATGAACTGGGCGGAATTAGGGAATTGATCATCGGCAAGTACTGCCCGATAAACCAACTGGAGAGACTCGAGGCGGAATTCTAAATCTGGAGATGAAAGGCCGAACTACACTGAGTAATAAAACCGATTCCTCGCATTGTCCAGACTGGTGCCACACTTGGTAATGCCCGAATCCAAGGGCGTAGCCCGCTTCATTTGGGGGTTACACCCAAGGGTGAGGGGCATGGTTAGGTCTTCCAGACCTACTACCTACAGGCTGCAGTCGATGGTTGCCAGCAGCCTGACTGACGACCAAGTGAGAGGGTGGACGGAGCATGAACGGACTGAGGACAAGAGAAAGACTGTGGATGGAAAGAGGAAGTGGTTCGACAACAAGAGGGAGGTGGTCGGCAGCAGTAGTGGTTCGAGCAAAAGACCTGGAGAAGAGGCATAAGCGAGCGACCAAGGTGGAAAGACTAGGAGGCTGTATCAAGGCACAAGCCCCTACTGCACTAAATGCAAGGTTCATCACCAGGGGAATGTAAAACCCATGCCTTGTTTCCGATGCAGGGAAATATGGTCACCTGATAAAGGACTGCACTATGAGCCTGGGAAAGCAATGCTACGAGTGCGGAGACCAGGGCATATGAGGAACAAGTGCCCCAAGCTAGCAAGGACAAGGACACTCGACCCCAAGCCCACAGGAAGAGCGTTTGTGATGGATCCAAATGGTGCTCGCAAAGAACCCGACGTGATTAACGGTACGTTTCTTGTAAAGAACACCCTGCTACTGTGCTATTTGATACTGGAGCAACCGCCAGTTTTGTTTCTACTACTTTTAGGTCGTTGATTGGATTGACTGTTTGCCCCTTGACTGAAACATACACCGTAGAACTAGCTGACGGCAATATAATTGAAACTAACGAAATCATCAAAGATTGCAAGTTGATTCTAGAGGGTAATTCCTTTGATATAGACCTGATGCCTATTAAATTAGGAGGTTTTGATGTAGTAGTAGGAATGGATTGGCTGGCTAAAAATAGGGCTGAAATTATCTGTGATGAGCGTTTGCTCAAATACCCCTAGCCAGCGGGGAAATGTTAGTAGTCCATGGAGAAAGGAGTCACCCACTGTGTCCTATGATATCCCACTAAAGGCTACCCAAAGCCTTATGAAAGACACGAAGCCTTTATATTATACGTGACGAAGGTGAAAGAGGAAAAGAAGATTGAAGACATACCTGTGGGTCTTGAATACTCGAAAGTATTCCCAGAAGACTTACCAGGACTCCCTCCAGACCGACAAGTCGAATTCCAGATTGATCTACTACTGGCGCCGCACCGGTGGCCAAAGCTCTTACCGACTTGCTCCACCCGAAATGAAGGAGCTAATGTTGCAAATCCAGAGTTGCTTGACAAAGGGTTCATACGACCCAGTGTCTCACCCTGGGGTGCCCCGGTGCTGTTGTCAAAAAGAAGGACGGAACACTACGAATGTGTATCGACTATAGGGAACTGAACAAGCTTACCGTAAAGAAAACCGGTACCCTCTTCCCAGAATTGACGACCTATTCGATCAATTGCAGGGAGCAAGCTATTTCTCGAAAATAGATCTGCGATCGGGGTATCACCAACTAAAAATAAAGGAAGAGGATGTTCCGAAAACAGCTTTCAGAACCCGATATGGTCACTACGAATACTAGTCATGCCTTTTGGGTTGACTAACGCACCCGCAGCATTCATGGATCTCATGACCGTGTGTGCCGGTACTTAGACAAGTTGTGATCGTTTTTATCGACGATATTTTGATCTACTCTCGAAGCAAGGAGGAACATGAGAAACACCTACGGATAATTCTTGATCTGCTCAAGAATGAGCAATTATACGCAAAGTTCTCCAAATGTGAGTTTTGGATGCGGGAAATTCAGTTTCTCGGTTACATAGTGAACAAGGATGGAATCCAGGTGGACCCATTAAAGATAGAGGCTATTAAGAACTGGAAATCCCCGAAACTCCTACCGAGATTAGACAGTTTCTTGGTTGGCCGGCTACTATAGGAGGTTTATCAAGGATTTCTCTCGAACAGTGCAGCCTCTAACCACGTTAACCAAGAAGGATGTGACCTATGAATGGGGACAGGAACAAGATGAAGCCTTTAATCTATTAAAGGAGAAACTATGTAGCGCGCCTATCCTTGCCCTACCCGAGGGAACCAATGACTTCGTGGTTTATTGCGATGCCTCGCGCCAAGGGTTGGCTGTGTGTTAATGTAGCGGGAGAAAGAAAGTGATCGCGTATGCATCCAGATTGCTGAACGAGCACGAAAGGAATTATACGACACATGATTTGGAACTAGGTGCTGTGGTGTTTGCACTCAAAATATGGAGACACTACCTTTATGGTACTAAGTGTGTCATCTATACCGATCATAAAAGCTGCAGCATATCCTCAACCAGAAAATGTTGAACATGCGCCAAAGAAGATGGGTAGAGTTACTAAGCGATTACGAATGCGAGATCGCTACCATCCGGGCAAGGCAAATGTGGTAGCTGATGCTTGAGTAGAAAGGAACGGGAGAAACCTCTTCGCGTTCGTGCTTCAAGGATGAGCGTATACACTAGCCTCGTTGCTAGGATTAGGGAAGCACAAAGGCAAGCCTTCAATGAAAATAACCTGATGGGAGAGATGTTAACAGGGATGGAAAAGCGTTTGGAAATGGACAATGATGGGCTATACAAATGCGAAGGTAGGACGTGGATACCTAATCATGGCGGGGTTAGGACTATAGTCTTGGACGAAGCTCACAAGTCTAGATATTCGATTCACCCGGGAAGTGATAAGATGTATCAGGACTTAAAGGCACTCTTCTGGTGGCTGGATTAAAGAAATCTGTCGCCACCTATGTGAGCAAATGTTTAACTTGCGCAATGGTAAAGGACTGAAAACCAGAAACCATCAGGAACTTACAGCAGCCCGAAATCCCAGAATGGAAATGGGATAAAATTACTATGGATTTTGTCACAAAACTACCAAAAACGTCTCGCGGTCATGATACAATTTGGGTAGTTGTGGACAGGCTTACCAAATCAGCCCATTTCTTACCGGTCCGAGAAGACTATGAGATGTCAAAGTTAGCCGAATATACATCGACGAAATAGTGACTCGGCATGGAGTGCCGCTCTCGATCATCTCTGATCGTGATAGTCGTTTCACGTCACGGTTTGGAAATCTCTCCAACAAGCCTTAGGGACTCGTCTTGACATAAGCACGGCGTATCACCCTCAAACCGACGGGCAGAGTGAGAGAACTATTCAAACCTTGGAAGATATGCTGAGAGCGTGCGTAATCGACTTTGGTGGAAGCTGGGATCGCCACCTTCCACTAGTGGAATTCTCTATAATAATAGTTACCACGCTAGCATAAAAGCTGCCCCGTATGAAGCCTTGTACGGCAGGAAATGTCAGTCGCCATTAAGTTGGAATGAGATAGGAGATAGTCAAGTGATGGGGGCCCGATGTTGTGATGGAGACTACTGAGAAGATAGCCAAGATTAAGGAACGACTGAAAACAGCCCGAGACCATCAAAGAAATATGCTGACAGAAGACGAAAACCTCTTGAATTTCAAGTAGGTGATAAAGTAATGTTGAAAGTCGCGCCATGGAAAGGAGTTGTGAGATTCGGCAAGAAGGGCAAGTTAAGCCCAAGGTATATTGGACCATTTGAAATACTAGCAAGAGTTGGTCCGGTAGCATACCAACTCAGTCTTCCTGAGGAGCTGAGCTATATACATAAACACTTTCCATGTGTCAAATTTGAAGAAGTGTCTGGTTGACAAAGCCCTGGAGTTACCATTGAAAGAAGCGAAAATAAATGACAAACTGAACTTTGTCGAAGAACCCATAGAGATTACTGACCGATTGGTCCAAAGACTTAGGCGAAGTTGCATACCTAAGGTGAAGGTACGATGGAACTCTAAACGAGGACCGGAGTTTACCTGGGAACGAGAAGATGAGATGAAGAGGGATTACCCGCGCCTCTTCAAAACAAACCGTTCTAATGCCTAAGTGAAGCAAAATTTCGGGGCGAAATTTCTAAACGGTGGGAGAATGTAAAAACCCCTCCTCGACCCTTACTGAAGGATATGGAAATTTTTCTAAGTCAAAAGCTGTGCAGTGCTCATGTGTCTAACACAGTACTTACAAGCCTGGAAAAATGCCCCCGCGACTAAGTCCTGGTCGTTTCAGCACCCTAATACGACCAACAGTGGTAATGCGACCAACAGTGCTAATACGGCCAACAGTGGTTAAAACGACAACAGTGGTATCGACCAACAGTGGTTATGCCCAACAGTGTTATACGCCCAACAGTGGTTATACGCCCAAAACAGTTGTCATACGCCCAAAACAGTGGTAATACGCCTAGGATCTTATTGTATTTCGTGTATATGATTTTTTCCACTCCTGATTATTTTTCACACCAATTTTTAATCCATTTGGATATTTACTATGTGGAAACATAATCTCGTGTCAGAAACTGTTATCCGAATAAATAGTAGAAACGAATATGATCCAATACTTAAAACAAATAACTCATCCATATTATATATATATAGTATATATCCGCGGCTCTTACATATAATAATAATAATAATAACAATAATAATAATAATAATAAGACCACAAAAGGATTAAAATAAATAAAAACAATTTTGCATGGCCACCCAAACCCACCAACCCACTGGATTCTGCGAAACCCTAACCCACTCCCACACTCAACTTCTTTTCCCACTTTCCCATACATGCAAACCACCGATTTTTTATTATATTTACATCCTCTATCTCTCGGATCCTCTCTCTACTCTTTCTCTCATTTCTCTCAAACGAGAGCACACACACACACAAATATTCTTGCTCATCTCTACAATCCGAAGAACTACAACATTTCCAGCCTTCTCTCGAAGACCTTGTGCTCATCCTAGCATTCTAACCGGTCAATAGGTAAGTAGCAATGAACTCCCATTTACAAAATAATAACGTTTACACCTCCATCTTACTCCAAACATCATCCTCACTGTTCTAACAGGAGAATCGCAGCCCAAACCTCAACCCCTTTGGAACTCAATCTGCGTACGAGGTATCATCCTTCTAAACCTACGAACCCAAGGTCGATATACAAGGATTCTACCTTGTATATCCTCATCTTATGCGTTTAAACAACACTTAACCGTATATTTTTATGATTAAACCTTTTAATCCGTTTAAAACAATGAAACAAACACCCAAACACACATATATAATTTTTAGAATTAAGGCTATGAATGATATGTAGTGATTTGGAATATGAACATAATAGTCACACCAATGTAAATAGTGTTAAACACCTGAATATTGGTCATAATATGGGGAAACCGAGACTTAAGGACATATTTCAGTGAGTTAGAGCTTAGAATACTTAGAAAGTAAACTTGGAAAGTTTAGTAAAATATGCTAAGGCTAGTATACGCTAGTTGGATGACCCGAAACAAGGAAATAACCAAGGAAACGGGCCAAAATATGAACAACCTAGACTCTAAGAATTTTCAGGCCTTAGAATAATTATTTTAGAAATAGAAGTCGGATTTGGTAAATTTTTGGGTTAATATGTAATTTTTATGAATTAATCAATAAAAGTGGAATCACCCGATAGCTAGAAATTTGTGTTTTAAACATCACCTTGTAGAATCTGAGATTGTTGGCTTCTAATAGACTCAAATAGGCTATGAAAAGCTTAAAAATATAATAGGGGTTAAAAATGGTAAAAAGACGAACTATGGGGTAGAAAATGTCAATTCTGAAACTTGAGGGGCCAAAAGTGTAAATTCTGCATTTTTGCAGAATTTCAGCAAACTTACGACCAGAATATAATATTATGCTCATTCATACGATACTAAACTTATAAGAACCATTTAACTCGATGAAAAACACCCCAAAACCCTAACTTTCCTAAAAAGGAAACTTTTGATGCAAAACCTCTACGAAACAAAGCCACGCACAACCTCACTATAAAATGACACTAAACTATGTTAGGAATCTATGGCTTATTACTTGAATTATGATTATAGGGTGCTAGGACTTGAACTATCTGTTTGTGCATCCTGTCTGATATCAAGGTGAGTTCTCGTGTCCCCTTTTTACTTACTGTTTTGGGGATGAAGCATGCTCTATTTTTATTTTTAAAGCTGAACTATTATTTTGTGATATTATATAAAATGCTATGTTGTGGACTTGTTGATACCTGCTGATACATGAATCACAATCATTAATTCTTCTGTGAAACCGCTTGTTTATATGGATAGATCTATTTGGGAATCCCCCACACACAGTGGCTCCCGCTACAGGGAGGTACCTCCACTGGAGATCCGAAAGGGTCGTTGTGGCATGTGACAGGTTTTATAAGAAACAAACGTGGACCTTACTGGCAGGTACGGTCCACATGCTATGGGGCTCAGCTTCTCCCTGCGGGGGTTAACCGGTATAACATAACTTTAGAAGAGGCAAGCCGGGACTGAGTGCAGGGTTGGTTGTGATCCCACGACATATAGCCTAAATTTAATACTTTGATATACGAACTTTATGAGACTCTTTTATTCTTTAAATGAAACCACTTGAACTCACCAACTTTTTAGTTGACACTTCTTCTTTTGAGCATGTTTCAGGTAACATATGATGGAGACCTATAGCTTGATTAGAGGATGCTTGGACGACCTAGTATCCCGACTTCATGGCATTATGGGCTTATGTAGAATTTTGAACAATTTGTTAGGAATGACACTATAATTATGTACCTTGACATGAAACAATTGATGTAACAGGGCTAAGCCGTTTAGTCCCGGATTTTATTTTTAGCTATTGTAATGCCATGTGATTTTTCTCTTGTGTGCTCTTATGATGGTCTGCTTCCGCTGCCACGTTGTTGCTAGTCTACGACGTCCCACCCACCTGGGCCCGGGGTGTGACACAACAACAACGACAACAACAACGACAACAACAATGACAACAACGACAACAACGAGAACAACAACGACAACAACAACGACAACAACAACGACAACAACAACCACAACAATAAACAACAACAATAACAAAAACAACAACAACAACAACAACAACAGCAGCAGCAACAGCAACAGCAACAGTAACAGCAGCAACAACAACAACAGCAACAGCAGCAACAGCAACAGCAGCAACAACAACAGCAGCACCAACAACAACAGCAACAACAGCAATAACAACAACAGCAACAAAACAACAACAACAACAGCAACAACAGCAATAGCAACAATAGCAACAGCAACAACAGCAAAAGCAACAACCAGAACAGCAACAAGAACAAGAACAAGAACAAGAACAAGAACAACAAGACACAACAAGAACAACAAAAACAATAACAACAACAACAACAACAATAACAACAACAACAACACCACACAAGAACAACAACAAGAACAACAACAGAAACAACAACAAGAACACACAAAAAGAACAAAAACAGCAAGAACAAGAACAACAAGAACAACAACAACAACAACAACAATCACAACAACAACAAACAATAACAACAACAACAACAACAACAGCAACAACAACAATAACAACAACAACAACAACAACAATAACAACAATAACAACAACAATTACAACAACAATAATTAACAACAACAATAAATATAACAACAACAATAATATAACAATAAAAATAATGTAAGGCCCCGCTCCCGGGCGCCCTACTGTTGGTGGTTCATCGCCCATGAAACATACACAATGTATATAATCATAAAATAACGCAGCGGAAATGATAAAAATATACATTCTCATTGATAGTAATAGTCATTACATCATTGACTCGATTACAAAATGAAGCTTCTCTACTTTGTCCCTCCTCCTAAGATCATACAGCGACCTCTAGAGGGGTATCAAGTGCAAACATTTAAAGTTTATACTAAAGAATATTCCTTAAATAGTTCCGTACATCGGAACTCTGACGGAATACTCTTGACACACACATGCAACATATTTCGTTGCATGTGCTACGCGCACGCATCCATGCGTGGCGAACTTATCAAAATCTAAAGAAGATTTCTTAAATAATCCTTCCGGGGGAATACTCAAGAAATCTCATAATGGCATGCAACGTGATGAGTTGCGTGCGTTATAGACCCACAACGCAAGACGTTGCATCATTATTAAATGGAGAATGCCATCCCAAAAGAGCTGAGTAGCCGCCTCGCCCATCCCCAGCAACGCTACCTGCCAACTGGAAACACATAAAAAGTCAGCGTTGCTGAGTGAGTCCTAGTTTTGTAATAAAACATACCTTTACTTATTTAAAAGTATCCTTCGAGCATGCATTCATACATCATACGTACACAGAGATAATATTCGTTATTATCTTCATCATTCGTTATCTTTAACTTCTCGTATGGATTCTGTCAGACTTTACCCACTTCATAGCACTCGGCTATGATTACGGTGGTCGAATGACAAGAATCCCGTTCGTACTTACTTGCGCACATTGAAAGGTGAATTGTACCAATACCATATGCTACACCCCAATCAGTCTTAGCTACGGGCCGTAATCAACATATGACGGGAGCGTATGCCCGGTACTAGAGGTAAGCGGTAGAGGTACCATGACCATGGTCAATCACATAGAAGGACCAATCGCGTTATTCAATGCTTGCAAGACATAATTCGTTCGTTCATTAATGCATTATTCATCATCATTCATTCATTCGTTCATTCATTAATACATGCATTCATCATCGTGTTCTCTTTCGTTATCTTTCACTTTACGTTACATAATACTTCGTTCGTTCGTTAATACGTAAAGCATGGAAAGATATTCATAAATCATTATTGTAGGAACACACACACGCACCATACATACGTCATCATACATAGCATCATACACGCATCGTCATACATTCATCGTACATACATCGTCATACATAACATCGTACGTGCATCATCATCCTACCTACTCGTCATCATTATCATACATACATTGTCATACCTAACGTCATACGTGCATCATCGTCGTCATCATATATAACCTCGTACACCATAGCCTACATCATCAATCATTACTAGGCACTTACTATTCGTCATCCTGATGCAGTAGCACTAACTGTCCCTCCAAGACCGTGAGGACTCATACTAGGACCTTACATAACATGTCGAGTCCACAATCATACCTTAGACGTATAACACAAACATTATACCCAAATGGGTCGTACATACATACGTCAGTAAACAAGTTTATATGTGTTCCAGCCCCAAAAATCATTTAGAAACAGTAAATGAGGGGTCCTAGAACTCACCTGTGCTTGACAAGCAGCCTCCATCAAGCCTTAAGACGCGGGTAACACTACACTGCCTGCAGATAAGTTAACACTCAAAAGAGTTAATTTCTGCCTAATTTCGCCACTAATTTCGCAGGTAGTTTCGCCGGTAATTTCGCCAGGCGAATTAGCAGTTTCGCTGCTAATTTCGCTGGGCAGCAATCCGCCAGTTTCGCTGGACAGATTCGCTACTTCGAGCGCCCAACTTTCGTTGGAATTCCCTAGTTTCGCAATATCTAAGGTCAACTTGGACATTGGCATAGTCATCAGCGAAACCTTAGTTTCGCTCAGGCGAATATATAGTTTCGCTTCAGCGAAACTGTAACTTCGCTGTAGGTTCCTCCAGTTTCGCTGGACGAACTTACAGTTCGCTGGACGAGACCTTAATTTCGCAGAACGAGCTGAAATTTACGAATCAGCTCGTTTTAGCCCAAAAATCCAATCCTTTCCACCCAAACCCTTGCATTATCATCCAGGAAGCTATATCTAAGCTTCTTACACGTTGTATTATCCTAAAACGTGTGGTTTGGGCGATTTTTGCCACTAAAACCCCAAACTCGGGTTTTTCACCAAATGTGGTAAATTAGATGCGTTTCTTACCTTGATTCTTGTAGTTTTGGAGTCCACAAACACTAGCCTTCGATTCTGGACCACCCGAGCTTCGATCCGGCACTTTCTCTCTCTACACTTTCTCTCTCTAGAATGGCGTTTGAGTGAAAATGAGAGTTGCTCGGCTGATCCATCTATTTATATGCCAGGCATCCCCGGGACCCCAAACTTGTTAAACTCGTGACCCGGGGGTTAACTTGGTGTAATACCCGCAACCACTCTATTTTCATTAAATAGTTTTCATCCGAGCCCATCGCTATCGTCCGACTCGATCAGAAAATTTCCGGGCGTTACAAGTCCACCCCCCTTATTTAGGTTTCGTCCCCGAAACCTGTCACTCTTCGACAAATGTGGGTAATGCTGTCTCATCTCTTCTTCAGTCTCCCACGTAGACTCCGATCCCTTCTGTGCTTCCACTGCCTCGACGTCCCAGTTCCTTCTGTCCAATGTCTCCCCAAAATACGGGCGTCTACACTTCTACCGTATAACATCTCGTAGGGTGGCATGCCAATACTGGCATGGTAAATGTTATTGTACGAGAATTCTGCTAACGGCAGGTGATCGTCCCAACTTCCTCCAAAATCGATCACGCACGCCCTAAGCATGTCTTCGAGTGTTTGGATCGTCCTCTCAGACTGACCGTCTGTCTGAGGATGATATGCCGTGCTAATATGTAGCCTCGTTCCATCGCATCATGGAATCTTTTCCAAAACTTGGAGGTAAACGGGTGTCACGGTCAGACACAATAGACACCGGTACGCCATGACGAGCTACAATCTCCTTGATGAATAGATCCGCCAATCTTTCAGATGAATACGTCTCGCGGATCGGTAGAAAGTGGGCACTCTTCGTCAATCGGTCAACTATCACCCATATAGCATCATACCCTTTTGGGGTACGTGGTAGCTTCGTAATAAAGTCCATGGTGATGTGCTCCCACTTCCACTCGGGTATATCCAATGGTTGGATCTTCCCGTACGGTTTCTGGTGCTCGGCCTTTACTTGTAAGCAAGTTAAGCACTTACTTACGTACTCCACTACGTCGCGTTTCATGCCGGCCACCAATAGTCTTCTTCATATCGTGGTACATTTGGTAGCACCGGGGTGAATGGAGTATCGTGTCTTATGGGCTCATCCATAATTCTACTACGTAGATCCCCGTACGAGGAATCCACACTCGCCCAAATCGGGTCTTAACACCTAGAGTGTAGATCCCCGTACCGAGGAATCCACACCGCCCAAATCGGGTCTTAACACCTAGAGTGTTCTCACCCAGTTCTGTAACTAGACCTCATCTTTCGAGTTTAGACGATTTCCTTCAAGGCCTCGTCTTGGAAACTCCTTAACCTGCGTCATCACGCTGAGGTCATAATCAGCTGCAAGCCTTCACCCGAATCGGTGCGGCCTTTCCTTCCGGCTAAGGGCATCAGCCACACGTTGGCCTTACCGGGTGGTAATGGATCCACAATCATAATCCTTTTATCAGCTCCAACCCACCGCCCTGCTCATGTTTAGATCCTTCTGCTCGAAGAAGTACTTCAAGCTCTTGTGGTCCGTGAAGATGGTGCACTTTGTCCCGTATAGATAGTGTCGCCAAATCTTCAACGCGAAAAACCACCGCAGCTAGTTCTAGATCGTGCGTGGGATAATTGACTTCATGAGTCTTCAGTTGTCGAGATGCATAGGCTATAACCTTCCGCGTTGCATCAATAAGCAACCTAGCCCAGAATAGGATGCATCCGAATAGACCACCAAGTCTTCATTCCCCTCGGGCAATGCCAAGACAGGAGATTGGTCAGTTCATCTTCAATTCCTCAAACGCATTCTCCTGTTCCCGGCCCCACACGAACTTTACATTCTTGCGAGTCAATTTTGTCAAAGGTGAGGCTATCTTGGAGAAATCTTGGATAAATCTCTATAGTAGCCCGCCAGCCCAAGAAGCTGCGAATCTCGGTTGGCGTCTTCGGTGACTTCCATTGCATCACGGCCTCAACCTTTGCTGGGTCCACCGTTATTCCCTCTGCATTCACTACGTGACCCAGAAATTGCACCTCGCGTAGCCAAAAGGCGCACTTGGAGAACTTGGCATACAATTCTCCCTTCCAACGTCTCCAATACTTCCCGAATGTGGTCGGCATGCTCTGTCCGCTTTTCGAATAAATCAGGATATCATCGATGAACACAATCACTGATTTATCTAACATTGGCCGGCACACTCGGTTCATCAAATCCATAAAGGCAGCCGGCGCATTGGTCAACCCAAAAGACATGACAAGAAACTCATAGTGACCGTAGCGCGTACGAAAGGCTGTTTTAGGGATATCCTGCTCCCTCACCTTCAGTTGATGGTAGCCTGATCGAAGATCTATCCTGGAAAACCAACTGGCACCTGAAGTTGATCAAACAAGTCATCGATCCTTGGTAAGGGGTATCTGTTCTTCACCGTCAGCTTATTCAGCTCGCGGTAGTCAATGCACATTCTCATACTACCATCCTTCTCTTTACGAACAGGACCGGAGCACCCCAAGGTGAGATACTCGGTCTGATAAACCCTTATCCAGCAGCTCCTGCAACTGCTCCATCAACTCTTTCATTTCCGTCGGAGCAAGCGATACGGTGCTTTGCGACAGGTTGGGCACCCGGTATTAGGTCGATCTGGAACTCGATCTCTCGGTCTAGTGGCAAACCCGATAAGTCTTCGGGAAAACATCTGGAAAGTCACACACCACCGGACATCGCATAGCTGTGGTGCTGGAGTCTCTACATCCTTTACATAACATAAGTAGGCGCTACATCGCGCCTCATGCACTTCCCGCCACCGCCATTGAGATCACCTTCGGAATTGTCGTAACTCGATCGCCATAAATCGTCACCGGACTTCCGTCGGTCGCCGTCAGTCTAATCATCTTTCTTCGGCACACGATATTCGCTTCGTAGGTTGCTAACCAGTCCATTCCTAACACTACATCGAATCCTCCTAGAGGCATCACATGTAACATGGCAGCAAACCTATGGCCCTCTAATTCTATAGTACAGCCTCTATCACATCCGTAACCTAGTGGACTTACCAATAGCGGTTTCTACGTCAAAGGACTTATCAAGGCATTTCCTCCTAACAGGCAGTTTAGCACAGAAGGTAGTAGAAATAAAACTTCTACTGGCACCCGAATCAAATAACACAGAGGCTAAAATTTGGTCTATTAGGAACGTACGGACACAACATCAGGGTCCGTTCTAGCCTCCTCCTGCGTCATGGTGAACGCCCTAGCCTTTGCCCTCGGTGCTTCTCCTCCCGTCTTCTTCTCCCCTGAGCCCTTAGCCCTCGGCTTCTTACAATCTTGCTCATATGACCACTTTTCCCCACAGTTAAAACACTTGCCCATCCGGCAATCCCTTGATATATGTCCCGTCTTCCCACACTTAAAGCAGAGGTTGGATCCCCACTTACACTCTCCCGAGTGCTCTTTTCCACACTTACCACACTTCCTCACCCCAGCTCCAGTCATGACCATCGGCGGTCATCTACCCTTGCCTTCTTGTTACTTGTCGAGGTATCACCTCGACCAAACCTCTTTCCCTGCCAACCCTTCTCTCCACCTGCCTTTTCCACCCTCAGCTTTCACCAACGCAGCTCTCTCATCGTACAACCTTCCGCCAAATCCACGGCCGACCTAAAAGTACTCGGTCGAGCGGAAATCAAATGCCAACGAATTTCGGCTGGCAACCCTTGAATATACCGGTTGATCTTTCGGGACACCGGCGTCACCTGCTCTGGCACCAACAGCGCCAACTCGTTAAACTTAGTGGTATATTGTTGGTGGGTCATCGTCCCCGCCTCCAACTGCAGGAACTCTCTCTCTATCTATCCATTTCCCGTCGAGGACTGAATTCCTCGATCACCAACCTTTTCAACTCAGCCCACTTCATCTTCCCTATAGCCCTGCTACCCTCGGCTTGGACTATATTTTTCCACCAGCATAGAGCCGACCCTGTAAAAGAGTGGGTGGCAAACTTCACCTTCTTGTCCTCCTGGCAATCACTAATATCGAGGACAGCTTCCATTTCCATCACCCATTGGTGAGCATCAGTAGCAGTACCGGACCCATCGAAAGTTGGGGGCTTGCACCTCATGAATTTCCCGTAATCACAGCCCGGGCTGTCTCCAGTACCTGTTCTTCCTCCTCATCATCGGATAATACCGTCTCTGCCCCTGTCGTTGTGCCCACGGAGGACCGATTTCTCCCCTGTCTCTCCTCACGTACTGCCTTTAACACTTCTGTCATTACAGACGGTAAGATCGTCTGCATAACCTGGTGCACCTCCTCGACAACTGCCTCTTTCACCGAGGCCCTAAAATCATCACTCTCATTCGTCCCCCCCGAGGGAGTAGTATTAGGTCCTTCGGGAACCTTTTTCTCTTGCCTAGGTCTTCCTCTTGTGGCTCGTGGTTCCACACCACTTCCGCCACTGCCTCCACCAAGTGGGGCTTTAGATGATCTACCACCGACCATCCTATCACACACTGAAAGGTTCAAATACCAACACGGTCATTCAAGGAAATAGCTCAGTTTATGTTAAGTACAGTAAGTTACTAATTACAGTGGCCAGTTGTGATTAGTCACTTACTCCACTTTTCGTACCCCAAGCATTACCTTTCCTGACTACACCGGTATCTAAATCTAACAGCACACATAACCACATTTCACATGCACATACTTTAATTAACTTAAGAAAAATACCTGATGGCACGCAGCTACTCAGATGGCATTCTCATTCTCCCTGTCCCATTCTCAGTTTAAGTTTAGGTTTATTATAAAAATTTCACCCATTTTACTTAAACTTTTGCTCTGATACCAACTTGTAAGGCCCCGCTCCCGGGCGCCCTACTGTTGGTGGTTCATCGCCCATGAAAACATACACAATGTTATAATCATAAAATAACGCAGCGGAAATGAAAATGATAAATATACATTCTCATTGATTAGTAATAGTCATTACATCATTGACTCGATTACAAAATGAAGCTTTCTCTACTTTGTCCTCCTCCTAAGATCATACAGCGACCTCTAGAGGGGTATCAAGTGCAAACATTTAAAGTTTATACTAAAGAATATTCCTTAAATAGTTCCGTACATCGGAACTCTGACGGAATACTCTTGACACACACATGCAACATATTTCGTTGCATGTGCTACGCGCACGCATCCATGCGTGGCGAACTTATCAAAATCTAAAGAAGATTTCTTAAATAATCCCTTCCGGGGGAATACTCAAGAAATCTCATAATGGCATGCAACGTGATGAGTTGCGTGCGTTATAGACCCACAACGCAAGACGTTGCATCATTATTAAATGGAGAATGCCATCCCAAAAGAGCTGAGTAGCCGCCTCGTGCCATCCCCAGCAACGCTACCTGCCAACTGGAAACACATAAAAAGTCAGCGTTGCTGAGTGAGTCCTAGTTTTGTAATAAAACATACCTTTACTTATTTAAAAGTATCCTTTCGGGCATGCATTCATACATCATACGTACACAGAGATAATATTCGTTATTATCTTCATCATTCGTTATCTTTAACTTCTCGTATGGATTCTGTCAGACTTTACCCACTTCATAGCACTCGGCTATGATTACGGTGGTCGAATGACAAGAATCCCGTTCGTACTTACTTGCGCACATTGAAAGGTGAATTGTACCAATACCATATGCTACACCCCAATCAGTCTTAGCTACCGGGCCGTAATCAACATATGACGGGAGCGTATGCCCGGTACTAGAGGTAAGCGGTAGAGGTACCATGACCATGGTCAATCACATAGAAGGACCAATCGCGTTATTCAATGCTTGCAAGACATAATTCGTTCGTTCATTAATGCATGTATTCATCATCATCATTCATTCGTTCATTCATTAATACATGCATTCATCATCGTGTTCCTCTTTCGTTATCTTTCACTTTACGTTACATAATACTTCGTTCGTTCGTTAATACGTAAAGTCATGGAAAGATATTCATAAATCATTATTGTAGGAACACACACGCACCATACATACGTCATCATACATGCATCATACACGCATCGTCATACATTCATCGTACATACATCGTCATACATAACATCGTACGTGCATCATCATCCTACCTACCTCGTCATCATTATCATACATACATTTCATACCTAACGTCATACGTGCATCATCGTCGTCATCATACATAACCTCGTACACACATAGCCTACATCATCAATCATTACTAGGCACTTACTATTCGTCATCCTGATGCAGTAGCACTAACTGTCCCTCCAAGACCGTGAGGACTCATACTAGGACCTTACATAACATGTCGAGTCCACAATCATACCTTAGACGTATAACACAACATTATACCCAAATGGGTCGTACATACATACGTCAGTAAACAAGTTTATATGTGTTCCAGCCCCAAAAATCATTTAGAAACAGTAAATGAGGGGTCCTAGAACTCACCTGTGCTTGACAAGCAGCCTCTCAATCAAGCCTTTAAGACGCGGGGTAACACTACACTGCCTGCAGATAAGTTAACACTCAAAAGAGTTAATTTCTGCTAATTTCGCCACTAATTTCGCAGGTAGTTTCGCCGGTAATTTCGCCAGGCGAATTAGCAGTTTCGCTGCTAATTTCGCTGGGCAGCAATCCGCCAGTTTCGCTGGACAGATTCGCTACTTCGAGCGCCCAACTTTCGTTGGAATCCCTAGTTTCGCAATCTAAGGTCAACTTGGACATTGGCATAGTCATCAGCGAAACCTTAGTTTCGCTCAGGCGAATATATAGTTTCGCTTCAGCGAAACTGTAACTTCGCTGTAGGTTCCTCCAGTTTCGCTGGACGAACTTACAGTTTCGCTGGACGAGACCTTAATTTCGCA
>JABSNV010000594.1:22500-45000 GCA_024085815.1 Flaveria linearis
TAACAACAATAATAACAACAACAATAACAACAACAATAACAACCACAATAACAACCACAATAACAACCACAATAACAACCACAATAACAACGACAATAACAACGACAAGAACAACGACAACAACAACGACAACAATGTAACACCCCTGAAATCTTGCCCATTTAGAAAGCTTAATGTATATAGGAACCAATGAAGGTCCAGATTGATCTGGGCTTACCAAAGAAACCTTGCAAAATGAAACTAGTCTTTTGGGCCCAATAAGCCCAATAAGGGCCGAACATACAAACAAGGCTCATTTAAGGCCCAAATGCAAGTATACGAACTAATGAATGAGAAACCATGAAACAATGAATATTTATGTGATTTGAAATAATTATGGAAGATTCAAACTGAAAACAGATTCGAAACCATACCGGGTAAAATACGGCAAATTACCGTACTAACGTCTGAATTCCATCAGGAATTCTTAAAATGTCTGTCATCCAATCTAAATCATTGTTAACCTTAACTAATATCATAATTAATGCTTGCTAAAAGATTTTTCATCAAGCATGCATAAACAACAGAATTTCGTAAGTGAAACGCGAATACCGGTTTTCACCGGCATTTAACTGACGTCAGTTATGACAACCGAGTCTTGTAAATCCGTAAATATTCATCAAATCATTGTTTATTATCAAACATATTAAATTTGTGAGCGATACGTTGTCCGGAATAAATGCGTTCTGAAACGCGACCGTGACGCGAACCGGGTTACGATCAGGTCAACCCGAGAATTCGCCAGATAAAATTTTAACATGACGAACATGGGAAGTTAACACTCAAAATATCATTTTAATACTTAATTGCATATATTTTGATAGCAAGATGATAATATTAACGCTTATTCAATAAAAACACGTAAAACCATGGAACGTGCTAAATGCGCGATAAGTTACCAACTCGTTGATGATTCTGGCGTGTTTTAATACATAATCTCGGAACACTTATAACGTTTTGTATAAATTGAAACTAACGAGAAACGAATTTAAACATTACGTGAAAAACTCGATCGAACGTGTGCGAACCGAACCCGTTTCTTTAACCCTACTATATAAGCACATTATTCTCCATTTTAGGGTTTCACAAATCAAAAATTAGGGCTGAGAGAGAGAGAGGCGCACATAGCGGCTTCTTCCCCTCCCCCTCTTCGAACCCGGTCGATTCTCCGGTCACCGGAGACGGCCTCCGGCAAGTGCTAGCGAGAGACACCCCTCATTCGACTCCTATCGACGCCCCAATCTTGATGGTGTCTTTGATTTCTCTAAAACACAACAAGATAATGGGAATCGAGGGCGGTGGTGACGGTTACATGGGGGTTTGGAGGTGGAAAAGGTGGCGTCGATCCGAGCTAGGGAAGCGACGATGGTTGTGTGGTGGTGCGACATTAGCAGTCGCGCGACCTGGCTAGGGGTGTCGGTTATATGTGGTGATTGGGGGTTCTGGCGGCCGAGAGACTAGGCTGCGCCGGCGGTGGAGTTGGTGGCTGTCGATGGTGACCGTGGGTGGTGATTGGGTAGCAGCGATGGTGATGTAGATTGATGATGTAGATGTGCTGCAGTGCTGGACCCACGGTGGTGGCTGATAGAGATTACTACAGTGGTGGTGATGAAGATATCAAGACCCGATGATGTGGGGATGTTGGCGGTTGAGGGTTGCCGGCCGTAATTGTGGGTTGTGATTGTGTTGGTCGGTTGTGGTGATGTTGGTTGTGGATGCTATTGACCATAGTGGTAACTGCGTTGGTGATGGTTCTGGCTATGGTTGCGTTGTGTGGTTGTGGTTGTGGTGGCTGCCGGCGGTGCAGAGGCCACCGGGCGCCGAGCAGCAGCAGTAATGGCTTTGGTGATTGTGGTTTAGGCTGTCAAAGTGGTTGTGACAGTGGTGGTTATCGGTTGGGAAAACGGTGGTGTGATAGTGGTTGCTTTGCAGGTGGTTGTGGTATTTGCTGATTATATGGTTGCATGCGGGTTTTGGGTGTGGTTATCGGTCGTGGTGATGGTTATTGGCTGCGATTGTGGCTGTGATGGTGTTGGCTGTGAGTTATGGTTTTGAATGTTACCGGCGGATGGTGATGGTGATTATGATAATGGTTGTCGGGATTAGTGGTGATGATGGTGGTTGTGATGGTGACTGTCGATTGTTATTGTGGCTGTTTAATCATGGTGGCCAACTAGACGATGATAGGGGCTGATTGTTGTTGATGGCGGTGCACGGTGGTTGTGGAGATGATGGAGAAGGAGGTGATTAAGGATGTTGGTTTGGGTTATCAAATTGAGTGGCAAGTGGGCCACTTTGATAATGGCCTAAAGATGATTAGAATGATCATAGAAAATAGCAGTTGTAATGGCGTTTTAGTAGTGTTGGAGTGGTCTTGATTGTATGGTTGTTGCTGTTAAGGGTGTGGTCGTGTTAGGATGGCAAAGAAAGGCTTTGGACAACGTGGTCAACGAGAAGTCAACGGAACGGGAACACGATTAAATCAAGGCGTAAACGAGTGGGTTAGAATTTATAACCGAGTGGAAGGTAAAATCGCACGCGCAACTCATTGAAATTGAATCATAATTTTGCATTCGTGTTATTGAGCTCTAATTATATAAAAGGCATAAATTATAAAATACGTGAATTAAACGAAAATGAACATCACTTGTTATAATTATCTGATTTAAATGGATAGTTCGGGCACGAGATTAAGTAACAACGTTATTTATTAGAAATCAACCTAGATAAAATATATGAAGCATTACATTTTTGGGAAATGGTATTAACATGTCATAGACGATACAAATAAGTTTACATCGTATAACATATACTCGTACAAGACTTAGAGATGTAATCATACAAATACGATTGTACATTTGTATATTTATGCAATGAATATTTAGGTTAACCGATATCTATACCTTTATTTAAGATAAAAGACCTAAATCGCTATAATGATCTATCATCTTGTTGTTATTAATTGTTGGTCATCTCATTGTTATTGAAATAAATATTATTTGGTATCCCCTTTATTAAAAATATAGTCAACTATTATCAATAATTGAATTACTTAGCGTCAATCAAGTTAACTAATATGATGTGAACGTGAACATTATAAACATCTTTGAAACGTTATATATTACCTACATTGTTATGCAAGTTATTTATAAAGATTTGGAATTCATGATATAAATTGATTTTTCGACATTCTTCATACTAAGACACAACTCTTGATTAAATGCATTAATTAACCTAATGTACACGAGTTAATTCATAACAATTAACAAATACACAGAAGCTAAGATACATTAAGGATACTAATCACCAACTTAAATTTAACTAAAGAGCTCAACCGCACGCATGTAATAACGTCATGCTAATTCTAAACATGAATCTTATATATTCTAGTTAGGATTGCTTTGTTGATGGTTATCACTTTTCTTTACCGAGCTCTGAAATTATATAAGGAAACTAGGTGAGTTCTCGTGTTCCCCCTTTTTACTTTTGTTTTGGGGATGAAACATGCTCCTTTTAAACTGAAACTCTTATATGTGATACTGTTTACTGTTCTGCATGATCTTCTGTTTTATGAACTATGATTGTGCTTACTTGATGCTTGTATGTGGACTTTTTCGATGCCTGCTGATACTTAGTCATAATCATTAATTCTTTTATGAACCGCTTGTTTTACGTGAATAGATCTATTTGGGGAATCCCCGCGCACAGTGGCTCCCGCTACAGGGAGGTACCCCACTGAGATCCTGAGGGGTCGTTTGTGGCATGTAACAGGTTTTGAGTAAGATACTATGGTGAACCATCCTAGCAGGAATGGTTCACTATTCTGAGGCTTGGTCCTTTCCTACGGGAATATCCGGTTAAACACAAGTTTAGAAGAGGCCAACGGGGACCAAGTGCAGGGTTGATTGTGATACCCCACAATGACTGATACTAAAAATGATGTTTTAAACATCAAATGAGATTTTCAGAAACTATCACACTTGATTCTAAAACTTCACTCGTGGACTCTAAGAGTTCCTTTATTGTTTTGAAACTTGAACCACTTGAACTCACCAACTTTATGTTGACACTCTTTTCTTTTTGAGCATGTCTTCAGGTACAGCTAGGGAGAATAGTTGAGTTGTAGAAGATACCTAAATCCGAGGCAAGAAGTGAGGGTAGGTGTTGAAGACAAAAGTCGAGCCTAAAGCTTTAGTTACTGAAGCATCAAGAAGCCTTTCCCAAAAGATTGATCATAACACCTATAGACTGTAGATTTAGGCACCTTGTGAATTGAAACAGAGCCAATACTCTGATGTAAATATTGAAAGTTGTAATGTATTAAACCATTTAGTTTCCGCTGCATTTTGGTTGTTGTTTACTAATGTGACGTCCCGCCTCTCTGGGCCGGGGTGTGAGAGATTGGTATCAGAGCCAAAGGTTGTAGAGAAGTAGGTCTGCTTCGCGAGACCTAAACTACAACCATATGAACCTCATAGGACCACCTTGGTAAGATGACTCTTCTGAGCTTGTTGAACCAATGGTGTAGAATATGGGTTGCCTTGCAATACCTAAGCTGTAACCATAAATGAGACCAGCCTAGTAGTTGTTTCCATGATGAAGTGATCCAAAGTTTGTAGCAAAAATAGGTTTCCTTAAGAACACCCTTCTTTAACCGATACCTTAAGGATTTCATAAATCCAATTAAGAATTCTCTACCCTACAAGAAACCTTGATACATTAGGGTATTACCTATGATAGGTGCCAAGTAAACCATGAAAGTATGGAATCTTTTGGAGTTGACTCTGATACTGATTGTGTCAAACTCTTAGGACTACTGATTGTCAAGTACTAAGAATATTAGAAACCAAAGGTGTGCATATAAATTAGGACTTAAATCCGGAGAGACACTTATCTGATTGAACAGTTGACTTTTGTCACTATATGAAACAACTGCTGTTAGCTATACACTTGATACGACTTGTATCGTTACCTGAGACAACTGTTATACTGATACTTGTTTGAAATGATGATAGTTGCTATTATGCCTCATTTGTAAGATGATACATGTTGGAATTTAGTGACAAGATATTAACCATGATGCCTTTTATTTGTTCTGCTCCCTACGATAGCATGTACCTGATTGCTCATTTATTGCTTGATTTGCTTAAACTTACTTTGAGACAATTTCTGGGTTAACTTGAATGATTAGCATAATTAGAATCTAAGTGTGCTTAATTGCAAATGATGACTAAATGAAAATTTTTAACTTCAGGACCTGAATACACAAAACTTAGAACTGATGATGGGAATGACTAGAATGATAGTGTAAGGTAAATTGACGATTACAGGTGCACACGTAATGGTGAATTTACAGGTACCTTGATTTCTGGTGGGCCCTGTCATGTAAACTAATATCAATGTAAAACACTTAAAGAACCAATAAATACAAGAATAAACACAAATATTGGAATATATTCAATAATTTTAGGTTCAAAACTTTCATGCTGGGCGAAAGCCATTTGACACTTGAAGAGCTACCAATGACGATGTCGCAGTAACTATTCCTTTCTCTTTCTCTTTCTTTTGTTCTACTCTCCTATTGGAATTATGATGATAAGACCTTCAGACTCTAAGATCATTAAATGATGTTCTCAAACTTAACTCTCCTATTGGAATTATGAGATAAGACCTTCAGACTCTAAAGATCATTAAATGATGTTCTCAAACTTAACTGGTCTCGTGCTGAGTATGGCACTACACGTTATGCGTGTACATTAGCTACTATTTTGAGCGATGCCTATAAAAAAATTCCTTCCCACCCAACATTGAATTCGTCAAAACTTCTTTAACATAGTGGAAGACTCTCTAACAAGGCTTGTGCAATGGAGAACATACTAGAGTAATAAATTTCCGAGCAACGCCTCTTGTAGTCAATGACATAGAAGACTTGTCACTTCTTTCTTTCTTAGTAGTCCACACTTCATAGGATCTTCCGGATTCTAGAATTCCTCTGATTATTTTCTCAAAGCCTTTGAGGAATATGACTTCTCTCTACCTATTCATTGTAATGGAACCACCTAACTCGAAGTAATATTCTTAATATCAGCTCCGCTTGTGATTGATAATCACCTTTCTTAATACTATGCTCGTGAAATCTTTCATCATTTTCAACCAATAGAAACCTAATGACAATCTCTACTCGAAACTTAAGTTAAACTATCTTGACACTGCTCTTAACCGACTATGCTGTTGATAAAGTTCTGAGCGCCAGAATATATAGGAAATGAAACCTCGTTCTAAAAATTAAGATTCTCCGAAGATAAATGCTCAAGTGCCAGGGATAATTGCCGAGAAAAACTAACCTACGAGATTTCAAAACAAAAATATGAATGTACAACTTCAGTGGATCCCCAATTTTTCCACTCACCCTCCGTTCTCGATTTATTCTCTTAACGAGTAGTGCTACTTAGTTTAAGCCCTCTAGCATAACCCTCATCTTTGGAAATGTGTGATAGCCGAGGAGGAAAACTTCAAAACCTTGTAAGATATCTCTACTTGGAGACCTCTACTACCTGAGTGATAAGTTCGTGATTCGAGCGCAAGATCTGAAGTAGAATACGATCTTGAACTATACGATAAGTTATTAGAGTGGTAGTTAACTTTCTTGTGCTAGCGAGCACCTTGAGAAAGTCCTAGACTTGTTCGAATCGATGCGGTCGATAATAATGAAGAATTCATGGTAAAAACTCATGGTCGAACTTAAACGATGGTGTTGCTCCAAAGGATGTACTAAGAAGCATAGAAGATCAGCTACAAGAAATCTCATATGTTAAATCACTTGAGATCCAACTACAACGAAGTGATAGACATGCAGCAGATTGTAGACAAAGAAAGTCTGCATAATCATCCTTGATCGTAAGCGTTGGTACTATTTCCCTCTAAATTTTCAAACCTCTCCTAAATTGATACTCTAACAACTTACCCAGAACGCTCCGTACCGTCGGAAATTCGAGCAAAAAAAAAGTCTTACACCCATATCTCGTTGGAACAATCGATATGATTATAAAGGATTGGAATCTAAACAGAGCTACTTGCTTCACGAATAGACCCCCTACAGGGCACAGTTACCTTGCAGAATATAGACCGAGGAAGAGGTCATCTAGAAGGTTGACCTTAATTGGGAAGCATTATGAAGAAATTAGTGGGAACGTTTGTAGCAATTCTGTAGCTTAAGACAACAGTTGAGGTTGCTCTTAAGGAAATTGAGTCGGAGAATAGAAGTAAAAGATGTAAATGGAGGTACTGGACTTGAAGCTTATATTAAGGAGCTGGTGGAAGGAAAGCAGATTCGATAGCTGTTAGGATAAACAGTTTATAGACCTAGTATGTCGTCTTGAGGAAACTGAATGCTCTTTGCGGAAGGAAAATAGAATGCTCCAGTTATGGATGGACTATTAAGAGTTAAATAAAGTCACCAAGGATAAGTGATATCGTCTTTCTAGAGATGATAACCTACTTAATTAATTTCAAGATGCTACCTACAACTTAATCGTTATCAGTCGTGTTTATAAGGAAGACGACACTACACAAATAATAGTTGAAACCAGATATGGCAAGTACGAAGGTTGTGGTCAAGCCCGTGTGGGAGGACCTACACATCTCATGTAATCAGGAGTCTCATGGATAGGATCTGTAAGACATAATTAGACATGTCTGACATTTTGCCACTACTACTAAGCACGAAATTCGAGACAAATCGCTATAGTTGAAGCTATAAAATTTCGGGAAGAAGTAAAAACCACATTGAGATGCGTCAATGCTTAGGGACAGGAGAAAGTTGTAAAAGGATTAACAAAATCTTGATCCGTGTAGCTATACCACTAGCATCGTTATTCTTGGGAAAGTGCGGAACTTGATTGGGCATGGATAAGAAAGTTTCACATGTGTTGATGCAACGGTACAAGGCAATCTTCTAGTATCCCGATGATTCAAGAAAATATATGGAAAACTATATTATGCAGGAACTAGAACTCCCGTAAAATAAAAGATGCATCCGAATACACTTTGGGTACAACACTACCAACTACACATCAGAATACTAGACCAAGCAAAATAGGGTGATCGACAATCGGAAATGACAACCGCATTGACAAGTGCGGATATGTAGCTTCCGTCCGCATTGTTCTAAGACATCCGTATTTCCAAATGAAAGAGAACGAGTCCTGACCGCATATGTATCTGCTTACCCTCATCGATGAATGCAGATAGCCTACAGTTAGGCTTTCCTTATATTACCTACACCGTATCATTTCTTGAACTTGTGATTGTACCAGCGTCAGTTCACGTGAATATGTATATATGGCACATCCCATTTTGGGGAAACTCTGTCATGCGTCAGATAAGATGAACGGATCTACTCGAAGACTGAGGTTCTGATATACAAGAACCGTTCCAGAAAAGGAGGCATACTAGAAGAAGCACGTAGTGGAAGAAAGGACTTAACCCCTTAAGATGAAATCATAGAAGGAGGAGATCGATGAAATTTTTCGGAAGGAAGATGAGAACTAAAAAGTAGGATTTGAAAGCTGAAGACCTTTGTGCATGACCTAATCTCCCTATTCTTAGAAATCATGAAAACTTCTTAGTCTTAGCTTCATAGAAATGATCATGCGATGCCTAGATGTTCATCTGTACTTGTTTGGAAAACCCAAACCCTTCTCGATTGAAACCTTTAATCTATTGTATCACGACTATCCTGTCTAATTAATGGCATTCACGCTGATATACTCTTCTTCCAATCGTTCTTAAGATTCTCAGTAAGGACGGTAACACCGTCAGGATTTTGGGAATCGTCTCCTTGCTAGATCTATTTTGTAGATCGGTGTATTGAACCACAGTGGAGAGTCTCTTCTTGTTAATTCTGTATGGTTGATAAATGGTCTGATTGTAAGCCAAAAATCTGCTCATAGTTTGACTCACCTATCCTGTCAAGCATGATTCTAACATTCGGATAGTTACTCCAATTCAAATCAAACCTGATTATTTGACACCTAATCATCCACATTTGTCCTGGGATGCTCAGCTAAATAACTTTAAATCTTCAAGACTCATACTATGAGTGTATCACACTTGGAAACAAATATTAACGATTTCTAAAAGGTGGGGAGAATGTAACACCCCTGAAATCTAGCCCATTTAGAAAGCTTAATGTATTATAGGAACCAATAAAGGTCCGGATTGATCTGGGCTTACCAAAGAAACCTTGCAAAACGAAACTAGTCTTTTGGGCCCAATAAGCCCAATAAGGGCCCGAACATACAAACAAGGCTCATTTAAGGCCCAAATGCAAGTTTACGAACTAATTGAATGAGAAACCATGAAACAATGAATATTTATGTGATTTGAAATAATTATGGAAAGATTCAAACTGAAAACAGATTCAGAACCAATACTGGGTAAAATCCGGCAAATTACCGTACTAACGTCTGAATTCCATCAAGAATTCTTAAAATGTCTGTCATCCAATATAAATCATTGTTAACCTTAACTAATATCATAATTAATGTTTGCTAAAAGATTTTTCATCAAGCATGCATAAACAGCATAATTTCGTAAGTGAAACGCGAATACCGGTTTTAACCGGCATTTAACTGACGTCAGTTATGACAATCGAGTCTTGTAACTCCGTAAATATTCATCTAATCATTGTTTATATCATAACATATTAAATTTGGTGAGCGATACGTTGTCCGGAATAAATGCATTCTGAAACGCGACCGTGACGCGAACCGGGTTACGATCAGGTCAAACCCGAGAATTCGCCAGATAAAATTTTAACATGACGAACATGGGAAGTTAACGCTCAAAATATCATTTTAATACTTAATTGCATATATTTTGATAGCAAGATGATAATATTAACGCTTATTCGATAAAAACGCGTAAAACCGTTGAACGTGCTAAATAGGCGATAAGTTACCAACTCGTTTGATTATCCGGCGTTTTAAATACATAATCTCGGAACACTTATAAAGTTTTGTATAAATTGAAACTAACGAGAAACGAATTTAAACGTTACGTGAAAAACTCGATCGAACGTGTGCGAACCGAACCCGTTTCTTTAACCCTACTATATAAGCATGTTATTCTCCATTTTAGGGTTTCACAAATCAAAAATTAGGGCTGAGAGAGAGAGAGGAACACACCGCGGCTTCTTCCCCCTCCTCCCTCTTCGAACCCGATCGATTCTCTGGTCACCGGAGACGGCCTCCGGCAAGTGCTGGCGAGAGACACCCCTCATTCGACTCCTATCGACGCCCCATCTTGATGGTGGCTTTGATTTCTCTAAAACACAACAAGATAATGGGAATTGAGGGCGGTGGTGACGGTTGCAGGCGGGTTATGGAGGTGGAAAAGGTGCCGTCGATCCGAGCTAGGGAAGCGACGATTTTTGGTTGTGTGGTGGTGCGATATGGTAGATTTGGGGTTCTGGCGGCGAGAAACTAGGCTGGCGGTGGAGGGGTGTCGATGGTGATAGCGGGTGGTGGTGATATTGGATGGTGTGCTAGGCGGCTGATAGAGATTACTACAGTGGTGGTGATGAGATATCAAGACCCGATGATGTGGGGATGTTGGCGGTGAGGGTTGCGGCCGTATTTGTGGACTGTGATTGTGTTGGTCGGTTGTGGTGATGTTGGCTGTGGATGCTATTGACCGTAGTGGTGACTGCGTTGGTGATGGTTCTGGCTATGGTTGCGTTGTGTGGTTGTGGTTGTGGTGGCTGCCGGCGATGCAGAGGCCACCGGGCGCCGAGCAGCAGCAGTAATGGCTTGTGGTGATTGTGGTTTAGGCTGTCAAAGTGGTTGTGACAGTGGTGGTTATCGGTTGTGAAAACGGTGGTGTGATAGTGGTTGCTTTGAAGGTGGTTGTGGTATTGGCTGATTATATGGTTGCATGCGGGTTTTGGGTGTGGTTATCAGTCGTGGTGATGGTTATTGGCTGCGATTGTGGCTGTGATGGTTGTTGACTGTGAGTTATGGTTTTGAATGTTACCGGCCGATGGTGATGGTGATTATGATAATGGTTGTCGGGATTAGGTGGTGATGATGGTGGTTGTGATGGTGTCTGTCGATTGTTATTATGGCTGTTTAATCATGGTGGCCAACCTAGACGATGATAGGGGCTGATTGTTGTTGATGGCGGTGCACGGTGGTTGTGGAGATGATGGAGAAGGAGGTGATTAAGGATGTTGGTTTGGGTTATCAAATTGAGTGGCAAGTTGGGCCACTTTGATAATGGCCTAAAGATGATTAGAATGATCATAGAAAATAGCAGTTGTAATGGCGTTTTAGTATTGTTGGAGTGGTCTTGATCGTATGGTTGTTGCTGTTAAGGGTTGTGGTCGTGTTAGGATGGCAAAGAAAGGGTTTGGACAATGTGGTCAACGAGAAGTCAACGGAACGGGAACATGATTAAATCAAGGCGTAAACGAGTGGGTTAGAATTTATAACCGAGTGGAAGGTAAAATCGCACGCGCAACTCATTGAAATTGAATCATAATTTTGCATTCGTGTTATTGAGCTCTAATTATATAAAAGGCATAAATTATAAAAATACGTGAATTAAACGAAAATGGACGTCACTTGTTATAATTATCTGATTTAAATGGATAGTTCGGGCACGAGATTTAAGTAACAACGTTATTTATTAGAAATCAACCTAGATAAAATATATGAAGCATTACATTTTTGGGAAATGGTAATAACGTGTCATAGACGATACAAATAAGTTTACATCGTATAACATATAGTCGTACAAGACTTAGAGATGTAATTCATACAAATACGATTGTACATTTGTATATTTGTGCAATGAATATTTAGGTTAACCGACATCTATACGTTTTATTTAAGATAAAAGACCTAGAACGCTATAATGATCTATCATCTTGTTGTTATTAATTGTTGGTCATCTTATTGTTATTGAAATAAATATTATTTGGTATCCCCTTTTATTAAAAATATAGTCAACTATTATCAATAATTGAATTACTTAGCGTCAATCAAGTTAACTAATATGATGTGAACGTGAACATTATAAACATCATTTGAAACGTTATATATTACCTACATTGTTAATGCAAGTTATTTATAAAGATTTGGAAATCATGATATAAATTGATTTTTCGACATTCTTCATACTAAGACACAACTCTTGATTAAATGCATTAATTAACCTAATGTACACGAGTTAATTCATAACAATTAACAAATACACAAGAAGCTAAGATACATTAAGGATACTAATCACCAACTTAAATTTAACTACAGAGCTCAACCGCACGCATGTAATAACATCATGCTAATTCTAAACATGAATCTTATATGTTCTAGTTAGGATTGCTTTGTTGATGGTTATCACTTTTCTTTACCGAGCTCTGAAATTATATAAGGAAACCAGGTGAGTTCTCGTGTTCCCCCTTTTTACTTTTGTTTTGGGGATGAAGCATGCTCCTTTTAAACTGAAACTCTTATGTGTGATACTGTTTACTGTTCTGCATGATCTTCTATTTATGAACTATGATTGTGCTTACTTGATGCTTGTATGTGGGACTTTTTCGATACCTGCTGATACTTAGTCATAATCATTAACTCTTTTGTGAACCGCTTGTTTCTACGTGAATAGATCTATTTGGGGAATCCCCCACGCACAGTGGCTCCCGCTACAGGGAGGTACCCCACTGAGATCCTGAGGGGTCGTTTGTGGCATGTTACAGGTTTTGAGTAAGATACTATGGTGAACCATCCTAGCAGGAATGGGTCACTATTCTGAGGATTGGTCCTTTCCTACGGGAATATCCGGTTAAACATAAGTTTAGAAGAGGCCAACCGGGGACCAAGTGCAGGGTTGATTGTGATACCCCACAATGACTGATACTAAAAATGATGTTTTAAACATCAAATGAGATTTTCAGAAACTATCACACTTGATTCTAAAACCTTCACTCGTGGACTCTAAGAGTTCCTTTATTGTTTTGAAACTTGAACCACTTGAACTCACCAACTTTATGTTGACACTCTTTTCTTTTGAGCATGTCTTCAGGTACAGCTAGGGAGAATTGTTAAGCTATAGAAGATACCTAAATCCGAGGCAAGAAGTGAGGGTAGGTGTTGAAGACAAAAGTCGAGCCTAGAAGCTTTAGTTACTGAAGCATCAAGAAACCTTTCCCAAATGATTGATCATAACACCTATAGACTATAAATTTAGGCACCTTGTGAATTGAAACAGAGCCAATACTCTGATGTAAATATTGAAAGTTGTAATGTATTAAACCATTTAGTTTCCGCTGCATTTTGGTTGTTGTTTACTAATTGTGACGTCCCGCCTCTCTGGGCCCGGGGTGTGACAAACAACAACGACAATAACGACGACAACAACAACGACAACAACGACAACAACAACGACAACAACAACGACAACAACAACGACAACAAAAACGACCACAACGACGACAACAACAACAAGAACAACAACGAAAACAACAACGACAACAACAACGACAACAACAACGACAACAACAACGATAACAACAAGGACAACAACACACGACAACAACAATGACAACAACAACGACAACAACAACGACAACAACAACGACAACAACAACGACAACAACAACGACAACAGCAACAACAACAACAACAACAACAACAACAATAACAACAATAACAACAACAATTACAACAACAATAAATATAACAACAACAATAAATATAACAACAACAATAAATATAACAATAAAAATAAATATAACAATAACAATGACAATGACAATGGCAGTAACAATGACAATAACAATAACAATGACAACAACAATAACAACAACAAGAACAACAACACTAACGACAACGATAACAACAACAATAACAACAACAATAACAACAACAAAAACAACAACAATAACAACAATAATAACAACAACAACAACAACAACAACAACAATAACAACAACAATAACAACAACAATATCAACAACAATATCAACAACAATAACAACAACAAACAACAACAAGAACAATAACAACAACAATAACAACAACAATAACAATAACAACAACAATAACAACAACAATAACAACAACAATAACAACAACAATAACAACAACAATAACAACAACAATTACAACAACAATAACGACAACAATAACAACAACAATAACAACAACAATAACAACAGCAATAACAACAGCAATAACAACAACAATAACAACAACAATAACAACAACAATAACAACAACAATAACAACAACAATAACAACAACAATAACAACAACAATAACAACAACAATAACGACAACAATAACGACAACAATAACAACAACAATAACAACCACAATAACAACGACAATAAGAACGACAATAACAACGACACTAACAACGACAATAACAACGACAATACAAGGACAATAACAACGACAATAACAACGACAATAACAACGACAATAACAACGACAATAACAATGACAATAACAACGACAATAACAACGACAATAACAATGACAATAACAACGACAATAACAACGACAATAACAACGACATAACAACGACAACAACAATGACAACAACAACGACCACAACAACAACAACAACAACAATAACAACAACAATAACAACGACAATAACAACAACAACAGCAACAACAACAACAGCAACAACAACAACAGCAACAGCGACAACAGCAACAGCGACAACAGCAACAGCGACAGCACCAACAGCAACAACAACAACAGCAACAACAACAACAGCAACAACAACAACAACAACAAGAACAACAACATGAACAACAACAAGAACAACAACATGAACAACAACAAGAACAACAACAAGAACAACAACAAGAACAACAACAAGAACAAGAACAACAAGAACAACAAGAACAACAACAACAACAACAGCAACAACAACAACAACAACAACAACAACAACAGCAACAGCAACAGCAACAGCAACAGCAACAGCAACAGCAACAGCAACAGCAACAGCAGCAACAGCAACAACAGTAACAGCAGCAACAGCAACAACAGCAGCAACAGCAACAGCAGCAACAACAACAGCAGCAATAGCAATAGCAGCAACAACAACAGCAGCAACAGCAACAACAACAATAGCAACAACAGCAACAACAACAACAGCAACAGCAACAACAGCAATAGCAACAACAGCAACAGCAACAACAGCAACAGCAACAACAAGAACAGCAACAAGAACAATAACAAGAACAAGAACAAGAACAAGAACAACAAGAACAACAACAACAACAACAACAACAACAACAACAACAACAACAACAACAACAACAACAAACAACAACAACAACAACAACAACAAGAACAACAACAAGAACAACAACAAGAACAACAATAAGAACAACTGTAAGGCCCCCTTCCCGGGCACCTCACAGTTGGTCATTCACAGCATAACACATTCATATTATAAATTAAAGTAGCGGAATTAATTTTAGCAAAAGTCCATTCATTCATTTTAAACACTGTTGTTAAGCAATACATTTTAGTTCCTGAGTCACAAAATGATTAGTCTAATGAATTACAAAACAACAATATCTGTCAAAACATATTTTGGATGTCAGTCTTGTCTTGCCGAGTAGCCATCTCAGTGTGCCATCCTCAGCAACCTGTTACCTGCCAACTGAAAAATACATAAAAGTCAGCGTTGCTGAGTGAGTTCTAGTTTTGTAATTAAAGTACTTTACTTTACCTTTTCAAATCATGCTATACTTTTGTACATGCCCACACGTTATACGTACACGTAGATAATATATTTATTATCTTTCATTTCATTCGTTAGCTTTCATTCATTCATCATAATTCAATATCATTCCTTTATCATCTAGATCCCGTCAGGCTTTACCCTCTTCGTGGCACACAGCCACGATCACTGAGGTCGAATGACAGGGATCCCATTCTGTACTTTATTATGATATTTCATTCGTGAGCATACATCCTTCATACTTACAAATAATAATTATTATTATTATCATCATCATTCGTTCATTTCATACTCTTTTCATTGCTCTTTCGGTCTTTTCATCGTTTCTTACGAGTCTGTTGCGACAACAAGGCCGCTCACCTCAATATCGATCTTTTACGATCGTATGTTAGCCAAGTCTGTTGCAACACATAGTTGCTCACCTCAGTGGCAATCTCACGGATTGCCTGCTAACCGAGTCTGTTGCAACACAAAGTTGCTCACCTCATTGTCAATCTCAAAGATTGACCCTGTGTGCATCATTCGGGGTAGCGAACCCGCATCACAGTTGAGCTAACACCTGCCAGGGGTGTGCACCACCATACATTTCCTTGCAAGCCTTTCTTACGTTCATTTACATTTCATTCTTCTTTATCATTAATCTTTCACTTTATTAATGATAATAATTCCTGTCTTGATCATGATCATTCCACGTAAAGTCATTCAATATTATCATTAATAAGCATATTAATAATAATATAATAATATCAATAATAATCTTAATAATAGCCCTAATCTTAATATTAATTAAAATATTAAGAAAGGGGGCATTATTACATTCAAATATAATCATACGCATATAATAAAGTCCCAGTCATCATTCATACGAAAACCCTACTGCACAGACTCCAAGAAAATTCTGTTAAAAATTCTAAGTGTTTGGGCGTAAGAGCCCTGTTCAGTCGTTTCACCACTGTCGGACATACCAGCTTACACTTAGAAAATTTTCGACTCTGGTCGTATGAGCACTGTTGGGCGTATGAGCCCTGTTCAGTCGTTTCACCTAATACTTAGAAAATTTTTCCTAGTCATACGACCACTGTTCAGTCGTTTCATCCCCATACTTAGTAAATTTTCAGACTCATGAGCACTGTTGGGACTCATGAGTATTGTTGGGACATATGACCCCCTACACTTAGTAAATTTTCCAGACTTATGGGTACTGTTGGGACATATGAGTACTATTGGGACATATGACCCTTAAAATATTTCTAAGGCAAATTCCTGGGCGTATAAGCACTATTCAGACATATTATCTTGTACTTAGTTTTCTAAGTCCAAATTTCAGACATATGACCACTATTTGGCCTTATTAGCCGTATTAGCAGCCTATTCATGTGTCTAATTCATATTCCAGTCCCCAAACATCATAATACTTAGTTCTAAACATGTACATACGATTCCAGGCATAAACTTAACATAAACATAACCATACGTCCATCCCAAGTCATATTCTATAAACATACACATGTACATAACATACGGGTATCATACCCAAATTCATAGAAACATACATACATGCATTTTCCAGCCCCAAATCATTTAAAAACGAGTAAAAAGGGGGTCTAGAAACTCACCTTAGTTGTCTTCGGGTTTACACTCTTCACCCGAGCTTCTTCAAACAATTCCAATCACTTAGAAACCTTCTTAACACGCAATTGAACACATGAAACACATATAAGCGTTTAACCGAGGCTAATCTAGCTAAGAACAACTTAAAAACATTAAACCTTACCTTAAACCCGAATTCTTCTTCTTGTTCTTCAAAAACCCAAGAGTTTCTCTGCTTTCTCTCTCTACAATCCGAACAAGAAGAGAGTGTACAGTGGGTATGGGCGACCATATCGCCTTTTACACAACTTTCAAGATTTGTCATTTTTAACACTTTTGGTCCCTCAACTTTGGGGTTGACTTTCTTTTCCCCATTTTCTTTCTCTTTTATTCTTTGTTTCTTTAAAAGAAATATACGGGTGTTACAAGTCCACCCCCTTATATAGGTTTCGTCCCCGAAACCTGTTATTCCTCAAACAGTTGTGGGTAATGTTGTCTCATCTCCTCCTCAGTCTCCCACGTAGACTCGGATCCCTTCCTGTGCTTCCACTGTACACGCACCAGAGGAACCACTTTATTCCTTAACCTCTTCTCCTTACGATCAATGATTGCCACTGGTTGCTCCACGTAGTTGAGCCTCTCATCCACCTCAATATCCCCCAGTGGTACAACCATGTCTTCATCAGCTAAGCACTTTCTCAGATGAGATACATGGAATGTGGGATGAATTCCACTTAACTCATCTGGCAATTCAAGTCGATAGGCCACCTCTCCTACTCGTGCGACAATTCAGAAAGGTCCTATGTATCTCGGGCTTAGCTTACCTCTTTTCCTGAATCTGATAACACCTTTCCAAGGTGAGACCTTCAACATGACTCGGTCGCCAACCTTGAACTCTATCGGTCTTCGTCTTTTGTCAGCATACGACTTTTGCCTATCTTTCGCCGCCTTCATGAAGGCTTTGATCTTTTCTAATTTCTCAGTCGTTGCTTCAATCACCTCAACACCTCCCAGTTCTTTCTGCCCAATGTCTCCCCAACATACGGGCGTCCTACATCTCCTACCGTATAGCATCTCGTAGGGTGGCATGCCAATGCTGGCATGATAACTGTTGTTGTACGAGAATTCTGCTAACGGCAAGTGATCATCCCAACTTCCTCCAAAATCGATCATGCACGCCCGAAGTATGTCTTCGAGTGTTTGGATCGTCCTCTCAGACTGACCGTCTGTCTGAGGGTGATATGCTGTACTAATGTGTAGCCTCGTCCCCATTGCATCATGAAATCTCTTCCAAAGCTTGGAGGTAAACCGGGTGTCACGATTAGACACAATAGACACCGGTACACCATGACGAGCTACAATTTCCTTGATGAACAGATCCGCCAATCTTTCAGATGAGTACGTTTCACGGATCGGTAGGAAGTGGGCACTCTTCGTCAGGCGGTCAACTATCACCCATATAGCATCATACCCTTTAGGGGTACGTGGTAACTTCGTGATGAAGTCCATGGTGATGTGCTCCCACTTCCACTCGGGTATATCCAACGGTTGGATCTTCCGTAGGGCTTCTGGTGTTCTGCCTTTACTTGTAAGCAAGTTAGGCATTTACTCACGTACTCCACTACGTCACGTTTCATACCCGGCCACCAGTAATCCTTCTTCATATCGTGGTACATTTTGGTAGCACCGGGGTGAATGGAGTATCGAGTCTTATGGGCCTCATCCATGATCTTTTCACGTAGATCCCCGTATCGAGGAATCCACATTCGCCTAAATCGGGTCTTAACACCAAGAGTGTTCTCACCCAATTCCGTAACTAGATCTCTCATCCTTTCGGAGTTAAGACGATCTTCTTTCAAAGCCTCATCTTGAAACTCCTTAACCTGAGTCATCACATCAGAGGTCATAATTAGTTGATAAGCCTTTACCCGAATCGGCTCGGGCCTTTCCTTTCGGCTAAGGGCGTCTGCCACCACGTTGGCTTTGCCCGGATGGTAATGGATTTCGCAATCATAATCCTTTATTAGTTCCAACCATCGCCTCTGCCTCATGTTCAGATCTTTCTGCTCGAAGAAGTACTTCAAGCTTTTGTGGTCGGTGAAGATTGTGCACTTCGTCCCGTATTGATAGTGCCGCCAAATCTTCAACGCAAAAACCACCGCGGCTAGTTCTAGATCATGTGTGGGATAGTTGACTTCGTGGGTCTTCCGTTGTCGAGATGCGTAGGCTATCACCCTTCCACGTTGCATCAATACGCAACCTAGCCCAGAATAAGATGCATCCGAATAGACCACTAAGTCTTCATTTCCCTCGGGCAATGTCAAGATAGGAGCTTGTGTTAGTCTCGTCTTCAACTCCTCAAAGGTCGTCTCCTGCTCTCGACCCCACGCGAATTTCACGTCCTTGCGAGTCAACTTAAACAAAGGTGAGGCTATCTTGGAGAAGTCTTGAATAAATCTCCTGTAATAGCCCGCCAATCCCAAGAAGCTACGAATCTCGGATGGCGTCTTTGGTGATTTCCATTGCATCACAGCCTCAACCTTTGCTGGGTCCACCATGATTCCCTCTGCATTTACCACGTGACCCAGAAATTGCACCTCGCGTAGCCAAAAAGCACATTTGGAGAACTTAGCATACAGCTTCTCCCTTCTCAAAGTCTCTAACACTTCCCGAATATGGCCGGCATGCTCTTCTTCGCTCCTTGAATAAATCAGGATATCATCGATGAACACAATCACTGATTTATCTAACATTGGCCGACACACTCGGTTCATCAAATCCATAAAAGCAGCTGGCGCATTGGTCAACCCAAAAGACATGACGAGAAACTCGTAGTGACCGTAGCGCGTCCGAAAAGCTGTTTTAGGAATGTCCTGCTCCTTTACCTTCAATTGATGGTAGCCAGATCGAAGATCTATTCTCGAGAACCAACTGGCACCCTGGAGCTGGTCGAACAAGTCGTCGATTCTCGGTAACGGATACCGATTCTTTATTGTCAACTTGTTCAATTCACGGTAGTCGATACACATTCTCATGCTACCGTCCTTCTTTTTCACGAATAAGACCGGAGCACTCCAAGGAGAGATACTCGGTCTAATGAAGCCCTTGTCAAGCAACTCTTGCAGTTGCTCCATCAACTCCTTCATCTCCGTCGGAGCCAATCGATACAGTGCTTTAGCGACAGGTTGGGCACCGGGTATCAAGTTGATCTGAAATTCGATTTCGCGGTCAGGTGGCAATCCCGATAAGTCTTTCGGGAACACATCTGAAAACTCACACACAACCGGAACATCGGATAGTTGTGGTGTTGGCGTTTCCACATCCTTTACGTAACATAAGTAGGCGCTGCACCCACGCCTCATACACTTGCCTGCCACTGCCATCGAAATCACCTTCGGAATCATCGTTACCCGATCACCGTATATCGTTACCAGACTTTCGTCAGATGTCGTCAGTCCAACCATCTTCTTTCGACATACGATATTCGCTTCGTAGGTTGCCAACCAATCCATTCCTAACACCACATCAAACCCACCTAGGGGCATCACATGTAATCTAGCAGCAAACCTATGATCTTCTAACTCTATGGTACAGTCCTCTATCACATCAGTAACTCTAGTGGACTTACCAATAGCGGTTTCTACTTCAAAGGGCTCACTAATGCATTTACTACTAACAGGCAATTTAGCACAGAAAGTAGCAGAAATGAAACTCCTACTAGCACCAGAGTCAAATAACACAGAAGCAAGAGTTTGATTTACTAGAAACGTACCTGACACAACATCGGGATCCGTCCTAGCCTCCTCTCTGGTCATGGTGAAAGCTCTGGCGCTCGCCCTCTGCCCTTCAGTCCCGGCCGTCTTCTTTGCCTCGGAACTCTCCACCCTCTGTTTCTTGCAATCCCTACTCATATGGCCACTCTCCCCGCAGTTGAAACATCTCGTAGCCTTACAGTCCCTAGCTATGTGACCGGATTTCCCGCACTTGAAGCAGATGTTTAACCCCCATCTACATTCACCGCCGTGCTCCCTCCCACATTTGTCACACCTTTTGGGTCCCGAGCTTGATGACCCCACCCTACGGTCATCCCTCCTCATCTTCTTGTTGTTCGGGGTAAAACCACCACCACGCCCGAACCGCTTCCCGTTCCAATTCCGGTTAGCACCACCGGATTTCCTTGACTCCACCACTGCCACTTCCCTCTCATCGTAAAGTCTTCTAGCCAAATCCACTGCCGACCAAAAGGTGCTTGGTCGAGCAGTGATCAGGTGCCTGCGAATGTCAGCTGGCAGTCCCTGAATGTACCGGTTAATCTTTCGAGATACCGGTGTCACCTGATCCGGCACCAGCCTCGCCATCTCATTGAATTTAGTGGTGTACTGCTGGTGGGTCGGGGTTCCCGCCTCGAGTTGCAGGAACTCCCTCTCAATCTTATCAAGTTCCCTGTGGGGGCAGAATTCCTCAACTACCAGCTTCTTCAACTCGGCCCACTTCATCTTGCCTATGGCCCTGCTGCCCTCAGCTTGGACAATATTGTCCCACCAACATAGTGCTGAGTCAGTAAAGGAGTGGGTGACAAACTTCACCTTCTGATCCTCCCTGGCACTCGCTGATCTCGAGTACCGCTTCCATCTCCCTCACCCAACGGTGGGCAGCAGTAGCATTGCCATTTCCATCAAAAGTTGGGGGCTTGCACCTCTGGAATGCCCCGTAATTGCATCCCTTGGTCGTCACCCCTACCATATCATCTTCCTCTTCATCAGATACTACTATCTTAGGATCCGGTCGTTCCTCTCCCCCTTGCTTTCCTTCCCAGTTGACCCTCTCCTGTCCTCCTTCTCCTTTCTCTCCTCATTCCTCACAGCTCGAATAACATCGGTCACTACAGATGGCATAACTGCCTGTAGGACCTGGTGTACCTCATCAGCAATCGCCTCCCTAGCTGAGGCATTCAGGCTAGCATTTTCATTTCCTTCAGTCCGGTCAGGAACCTCAAGGTTCACGGGGTTCGTCTCAGGAGCTTTAGCACCGCTCCTAGTCGTACGCGGACGACCTCTACCTCTAGCAGCATTAGAAGGTTTCTTCCCAGCCATTTTCCTATGC
>JABSNV010000594.1:50000-52500 GCA_024085815.1 Flaveria linearis
AAATGCAAGTTTACGAACTAATTGAATGAGAAACCGTGAAACAATGAATATTTATGTGATTTGAAATAATTATGGAAAGATTCAAACTGAAAACAGATTCGAAACCCATACCGGGTAAAATCAGGCAAATTACCGTACTAACGTTTGAATTCCATCAGGAATTCTTAAAATGTCTGTCATCCAATCTAAATCATTGTTAACCTTAACTAATATCATAATTAATGCTTGCTAAAAGATTTTTCATCAAGCATTCATAAACAGCAGAATTTCGTAAGTGAAACGCGAATACCGGTTTTCACCGGCATTTAACTGACGTCAGTTATGACAATCGAGTCTTGTAACTCCGTAAATATTCATCTAATCATTGTTTATTATCATAACATATTAAATTTGGTGAGCGATACGTTGTCCGGAATAAATGCGTTCTGAAACGCGACCGTGACGCGAACCGGGTTACGATCAGGTCAAATCCGAGAATTCGCCAGATAAAATTTTAACATAACGAACATGGGAAGTTAACACTCAAAATATCATTTTAATACTTAATTGCATTGATTTTGATAGCAAGATGATAATATTAACGCTTATTCGATAAAAACGCGTAAAACCGTGGAACGTGCTAAATACGCGATAAGTTACCAACTCGTTTGATTATCCGGCGTGTTTTAAATACATAATCTCGGAACACTTATAACGTTTTGTATAAATTTAAACTAACGAGAAACGAATTTAAACGTTACGTGAAAAACTCGATCGAACGTGTGCGAACCGAACCCGTTTCTTTAACCCTACTATATAAGCACATTATTCTCCATTTTAGGGTTTCACAAATCAAAAATTAGGCCTGAGAGAGAGAGAGGAGCACACCGCGGCTTCTTCCCCCTCCTCCCTCTTCGAACCCGGTCGATTCTCCGGTCACCGGAGACGGCCTCCGGCAAGTGCTAGCGAGAGACACCCCTCATTCGACTCCTATCGTCGCCCCAATCTTGATGGTGGCTTTTATTTCTATAAAACACAACAAGATAATGGGAATTAAGGGCGGTGATGATGGTTGCAGGCGGGTTATGGAGGTGGAAAAGGTGGCGTCGATCCGAGCTAGGGAAGCGACGATGGTTGTGTGGTGGTGCGACATTAGCAGTTGCGCGACCTGGCTAGGGGTGTCGGTGATATGTGGTGATTTGGGGGTTCTGGCGGCCGAGAGACTAGGCTGCGCCGGCGGTGGAGTTGGTGGCTGTCGATGGTGACCGTGGGTGGTGATTGGGTAGCAGCGGTGGTGATGTAGATTGATGATGTAGATGTGCTGCAGTGCTGGAGCCACGGTGGTGGCTGATAGAGATTACTATAGTGGTGGTGATAAAGATATCAAGACCCGATGATGTGGGGATGTTGGCGGTTGAGGGTTGCCGGCCGTAATTGTGGGCTGTGATTGTGTTGGTCGGTTGTGGTGATGTTGGCTGTGGATGCTATTGACCGTAGTGGTGACTGCGTTGGTGATGGTTCTGGTTATGGTTGCGTTGTGTGGTTGTGGTTATGGTGGCTGCCGGCGGTGCAGAGGCCCACCGGGCGCCGAGCAGCAGCAGTAATGGCTTGTGGTGATTGTGGTTTAGGCTGTCAAAGTGGTTGTGACAGTGGTGGTTATCGGTTGGGAAAACGGTGGTGTGATAGTGGTTGCTTTAAAGGTGGTTGTGGTATTGGCTGATTATATGGTTGCATGCGGGTTTTGGGTGTGGTTATCGGTCGTGGTGATGGTTATTGGCTGCGATTGTGGCTGTGATGGTTGTTGGCTGTGAGTTATGGTTTTGAATGTTACCGGCCGATGGTGATGGTGATTATGATAATGGTTGCCGGGATTAGGTGGTGATGATGGTGGTTGTGATGGTGACTGTCGATTGTTATTGTGGCTGTTTAATCATGGTGGCCAACCTAGACGATGATAGGGGCTGATTGTTGTTGATGGCGGTGCACGGTGGTCGTGGAGATGATGGAGAAGGAGGTGATTAAGGATGTTGGTTTGGGTTATCAAATTGAGTGGCAAGTTGGGCCACTTTGATAATGGCCTAAAGATGATTAGAATGATCATAGAAAATAGCAGTTGTAATGGCGTTTTAGTTGTGTTGGAGTGGTCTTGATCGTATGGTTGTTGCTGTTAAGGGTTGTGGTCGTGTTAGGATGGCAAAGAAAGGCTTTGGACAACGTGGTCAACGAGAAGTCAACGGAACGGGAACACGATTAAATCAAGGCGTAAACGAGTGGGTTAGAATTTATAACCAAGTGGAGGGTAAAATCGCACGCGCAACTCATTGAAATTGAATCATAATTTTGCATTCGTGTTATTGAGCTCTAATTATATAAAAAGGCATAAATTATAAAAATACGTGAATTAAACGAAAATGAACGTCACTTGTTATAATTATCTGATTTAAATGAATAGTTCGGGCACGAGATTTAAGTAACAACGTTATTTATTAGAAATCAACCTAGATAAAATATATGAAGCATT